>PVJX010045949.1:0-12509 GCA_004027295.1 Dolichotis patagonum | reverse complement strand
GGGGGTGCACTGCTTGTTTTGGGTCCCACTGCCTCCCTATATAGAGCAGCTCAATGGACCCTATCTCCTGATCTACTCTGCCTGTGTTTCTCTCTGTTAGTATTTCGAGGCCCTCTATATTAGAGATTATAGCCAATCTTCTCTGCCTCATTTCTGCTATTCTATTTTTCTGCCATTGATAGTATATTTTTCACTTCCATGAAGAGGAATGATTTTAGGAGGTTGCTAAATATAAATGTGATATTTTGAAAATACTGTTCTCCAATGGGGAGATATTTGAATTGAGGAGGAGAGTGAGTTTGGAGGAACTTGGGCTTTCCTGGCAGGTGGGGAACAGACTGGTCTTCTGGTTCTGCCTGAGTGGCTCTAAGGGAGGTAGGAAGTGGTTTCTGTTTAATTCTGCTCAGGGCTTTGTGAGAGGAACAGGAATTAGAAAAGGAAAAAGCAGGCTGGGTGTGGTAAAGCATAACAGTGATCCCAGCACTTGGGAAGCTAATGTAGGAGGATCTCTGCAAGTATGTACTGAGTTTAATGCCAGCCTAGACTATACAGTAAGACACCATCTTATATTCTGTGTGTCTCCCTCACCCCCATTCATTTTATTTTAAGGAGAAAAAACTAAAAATTTCAAAACATGTCCATCAGGGGGCAACAGTGGTACATACGTTGCTCATTGTCATCCCCACATCATTCACCCAGAGCACAAGACATCTGCATTTAATTGTCTGAACAATACCAGTACAAATATTTCTCTTCAGTGAACTCAGAAAAATCAGTAGTATAACTATGTTAACTATTTTCTATAGACCTATGTATATATGCATATACATATAGATACCCATATATATGTGTTGTTTCAGCTTCCAACACTGAGACAATGCGATATTTACACATGTGCCTTATTTATTTCACTGAGTATGGTCTCAAGTTGCATCCATTTACCTATAAAGTCTCCAAGTTACCCTTCCATAGACTGGGTAGTACTCCATTACATAAAAATACATCTTTTTTATCCATTCCTCAGTTGATGGGCATTTAGGTTGTTTCCAAGATCTGACTATTACAAATTGTGCTGCTATAAACAAGTGCACATTGCTGTGGTATGGTGTCTTACTTCTTTTGGGAAGATACCCTGAGAGGAAGAGCTGGGTCGAATGGCACTTCCAATCCTAGTTTTTTGAGGACTCTCCACACTGATTTCTACAGTGGTTGCACCACTCTGCATTCCTACCAACAATGGAGAAGGATTCCTTTTGTTCCACAGCCCCTCCAGTATTTGTTATTGCTTGATTTCTTGATAATACCTATTCTTTCTGGGATGAGGCAGAAACTCATTGTGGTTTTAATTTGCATCTGTCAAGTGACCAGTTATATTAAACATTTTTTCACATTTATTTGCTGTTTGTATTTCTTCACTGAGCAGTATGTATTCATCTTAGATGCCCCTTTTTGGATTGGGTGTTTAAGTCTGGGAGGAATGACTTTTCTGAGTTCTTTCTATGTTCTTGATAGTAATCCTTTGTCTGAGGAACAATTGGCAAATGTTTTCTCCCCATTGTGGTTTGAGTGAGACAGCATCTTAAAAAAAAAATGGAAAGAAAAATGCAGAATTGCATTATTCAGGGAAAAAAGAAAATTCCTTTTTTGGCTTTAAGTCTCTGTGTTCGTTGTTATTATTTGGTACTGGAATTGCACCCAGGCCCTTCACACTGTGCTATACCTCTCTAGTCCTTTTATTTTTTGGTAGCAGGAATCAAACTCATGACCTGGTGCTTGCCAGACAGGTGCTTATGCCGCTGAGCTGAATCCCCAGCTATTTTTTATTTTCTTCCTAAACCACTAAGATGCCAGGCTGAGCTTCAGCCCTCCTGACGCAGAGTGATGAGTATGTGCCACTATACCCAACTTTTATGGATTGAAAGCCTGATGATGAAACCAGTCTGGGCTTTGTACTCAAAGATTTGATGCAGAAAAGCCTGTCCCATTGTATTCTTTTCCATTCCATTCTGTTCTGTTTTAAGACAGGGTCTTACTATGTAGTTCAGACTGGCCTCAAATGCACAGTGGTCCTCCTGCCTCAGCCTCCCAAAAATGGGACTAAAAATGTGTACCACTATGCTGATTTATTTTCATGATTTTGACTTAGTAGTTCTGGAGTATGTGTTTTTGCTTGTTTGCCTGTTTTGGGGGTTTTAGAAACAGGATCTTTCTATGTATTCTAGATTGGCCTTGATCTGACCGTGTTGTGCAGGTTGGCTTCCAACTTGAGGCGATCCTCCTGCCTCAGCTTGCTAAGCTCAGGGACCATAGGTGTCTGCTGCCAAGCCTGGCTGGAATATGCTTTTTCTTTTCCTTTCTTCCTTTCATTGTTTTGGTGCTGGGAGTCAAACTCAGGACCTTGTACTTGCCAGGCAGGTGTTACTTGGGGTTTTTGAGACATGTAAGTTCGATCCCCGGTACTGATTAAAAAAAAAAAATTATAGTGTTAGGGTATTCTGGTGCAATAGAGAAGTAAAAGTACAAAATGAGCAGGTTTATTGAGGACGTGGAAAGGAGCACACAGCCCATGGCAGTTGGGCTGTCTCCTGCAACCAGATACACAGAGGCAGAGGATTATATCACCTCTTATTGGAAGTGGCTCATGGGGCAGATATTGACAACGTGTAAGGAACTAGTTGGAATTCTCTGTGTGTGCAAACAGGAAGGGGAGTTGCAATTAGGGCTGAAGAAGAAGGAGGAAGTGATAAGCATTCCTGCTTTGGCCTTCTACCACATTAGACCACCGCCATAATTTTACAGTAATTTATACTAGGGCAAAAACCTTTCATTCCCATCTTTGTATTGTTAGGAAAAGGGTGAAAACTGTCTGTTACTACTTCCTGCTGGAGAGGGGCATTGTGTTGCCGAGGGGATTGACAGGATGACGGTTGATGCCCACGTAGAAGCTGGTACCAGGTGTTTCAGCCAGGACAGGGCATTAATCATTGGTGAACGCTCACGTCCTAGATTGGAGAAATAAAAAATATAAGGTGCAATGAGGAGGCAGATCACTATCATAATTAAAGGACCCAGGAGAAGTAGAAGGACAGGTGCCCTTGATCTGAATGTGTCCTTTCATCAGGGCCTTGGTGAGGAAGAATCTGAAAAGTAAGCATGGAGTTGGGAGAGGTAGAGTTACCAGAGGTAATTATTCCCCTGTCTGAAATGGTAAAAGTTAAAAGCGTAGGTAAGACTTGTCCTTGGTCCAGGGCTTGAGCTGGAAAGAATAAGAAGCATGAGAAATATAAGGCCTGACAGTTGAGTCATGTTTGGGAAATTATAGAGTAGGGGTGGGGAGGGCTGTGGCTGTGTCAACTATAAGGGAAACAAGAGCTTAGACCCTCAGGGGTCTCATGTTTAACTAAACAGCTAAGGGTAGAGAGAACTAAGATAGTTGTTATGTAGAACAGGATGAAGACAATTTTACGTATGATGTGGGAGTCTTTAGGAAAGACTGCCCAGAGTCCTACTGTAAAAACAAATTAATAGAATGTAAGGAATCAGGAATAAATAGGATAACAAAACATGACTTAGCCTGCAAAGTTGTGGCTGTGGGGCCTTGGTGAGACGGAGATGGGTGGGAGATAAAAGATGAGATGACCACTCAGGATATTTAGATTCAGGGTTAGGGGGGCACTGCTCAGCTTGTGTGATGTGGAACCAGGATGGCAGTCTGCCATTGGAGTTCCAAGGAAGGCCAGGTAGGGGCCATTCCACTTTGGTTGTGGTCCTGTTGAGGGATCTGAGAAATAAAGGCTGGGCCATTATCTGACTGGATACTCTGAGGTAGACCAAGCCTTGGAATGATTTTTTGTAACGGAACTTTAGTAACTATATCAGCAGTCTCCCTGGTTGTGGGAAAGGCTTCTATCCATCCTGAAAATGTACAAACAAAGGTGAGAAGATATTTGAGAGTTTTGTGGTGGGGCATATGTGTAAAATCTACCTGCCAGTCCTGTCCAGGGGTGTGTCCACAAAATTGATGAGTAGGAAAAGAAGGGTGTGGTATGGGTCCCTGAGGACAAGTTTTAACACAGATATGACAGGTGTGAGTAAGTTGTTAAGACCTAAGAGTGTCTGGGTCAGTCTACATAAATGCAAAGGAATCCTGACAACCAGGGTATAGGGGGGATGGCAAAAAAGGCATCTTTAAGGTCTAGGACTATGAAATGAGTGGTGGAGAGAGGGATATGAGAGGACATAGTATACGGGTTTGGCACCATTGGGTGAATTGGGGTAACAGCATCATTGATTATCCTAAGTTCTTGTACCAGACGATAGGACCCATTAGGCTTGAGTATGGGGAGAATGGGAGTATGGTGGGGTGAATGGGTAGGTTTAAAACTATTGTCTAGAAGACGTTTGATTATAGGTTTAAGTCTCTGTAAATGTTTGGGAGCTATAGGATAATGGGGAACACAAGGAAAAACTGAGGGATCCCTGAGATGAATTAAACCACGCATAGCATGGATAGCATGGATGGGGTTGGAGGTATCTCAAACTATGGGATCAACCAGAGAAGGAGGAAGAGGAAAGGTCAGCTCTGCAGTGCACTGTAAGGGTGTTTGGAGGAAGGGAGCTGTGGGGAGGGAGGGTAAAGGGGAAGTTAAGCTTTTGGAGATAGTCCCTACCTAAAAGTGATATGGGACATGTTGGAATGACCAGAAAGCTACAGGTGAAGAAGAGAGTTTGAAACCTACATGGAATGGGCCCTGTTTGTAGAGGCTGTGTAGAATGGCTGTCAACACCCACTATAGAGACTGAAGATTTAATATAATGGCCTGAAAACTCAGGAAGAACATTATACATGGCTTCCTTTTCTACAAGTACAGAGAATGTCTTACCTGAGACTTCCAGTGAGACTTGAGGCTCTTAGAAGGATACCTTAATGGGGGCTGTGGGCCCCGAGCCCCATCAGTCTTCAGCAGCAAGTCCAAGTAGATCAGCCAGTGATGAATCCAGTGGTGGTGAGATCTGTTGAGGGCAAGGAGTTAGAGGATGGCTTACCCGTTCTCTGGTGGCTAGGAGAGTTGCTCTTCTAATGGCCCTTGAGATTGCAGAAGGGGCATTCTCTTGCTCAGTGTCCTTCTTTGTCGCACTTGAAGCATGGTCTGGGAGGGGCTCGGGCAGTTCCACCTTGTCTTGGTTTACCTGTCTTAGAGCTTCATGTGTCACTGCTAAAAGATCAGAGTGTTATTTTTCCTCCTTTTGATTTTTATCTCTTGTTAAAAACACGAAAAGCCATATTAAGAAGGTCTCCCTGTGGGGTTTGAGGGCCATGTTTAGCCTTTTGCCTTGGGATCTGGCCCACAGTAGGAGGTATCTGTCTCCTCCACAATCACAAGACATCTGGTCTTCTGTGCTGGTCACTTTGAGGCCCTAGCCCTGTCTGACTGCCTATAATATTTTTAACTGACTCAGCTGTACCATTTTTTTCTCTGAAGAAGTAACCCATGAGGGGTAATGGGCGATAACCAATCTGACTTCAGCAGGCTGAAGGGGGTTGAAGTTGTTGAATGGCAGTCAAGGATACTCTGCAGAGCTTTTAACTAGTGGCCCTCAGTAGATAGCAGTTATTTTCATCTTGGGTAGGTATACAGCTTTAAGTCTAAAAGAGACAAAGGCAAAGAATCAATTATGTATGCAGGGGCCAAACAATAGAATCAACAGGGTATTTAGGAGTATGATTTTAATAATGGCTTCCTATAAGGAGGATAAGGTCCAAGGAAATTTTAGAAACTTGACATGTCATTCATTTGTCATACACACATTTAGGTTTTACAATTGTGTAAGTATCTTCTGTGCTGTTCGAATGTTTTAATGCCATCTGATTTTGGAAGATGGCCTGTTTTATTAATTTTACCTTTTTTATTTAGGAGAGAGCTCAGTTGCAGTGTCATTTAAGGCCAGTTGAGTATAGTTAATTATGGCCCCAGTATGCATCATATAACCTTTTTCTGGAAAAGATCTGGTGGATCCCTGTAAAAGGAATCAAAAAGAAATTTATAATTGTCTCTTAATTTTAGTTGTTGAACATCCAGAAGAAAAGATTGATAACAGTACAAAGGCAGTAAGGAGAACAGTAGTAGAGGCAATAAGCTTAACATAGAACATTAAATGGAACTACTATTTTCTATTAACCATGGGTGGTTTTTTTTTTTGGTACTGGGGATTCGAGCTCATGACTGTGTGCTGACAAGGCAGGTGCTTATGCTGCCGAGCTAAATCCCCAGCCCCGACCATGGGTGTTTTAACATTTGAGCACTGAAGAAATTTGTGACATTGTTTGGACTGCTCAATATTTAAGCATCTCTGAATATAACATATACATTACATAAATTTTTGTTTAAAAATTATTATTTGACTGGTGACCTCATGTTGGTTTGACTTAGATCTCTGGGCTGGAGCACAAGAAAAAGGCAGGTGCTTGGATCTGAAAGAAAATATTTGTCATTATAAACAATCCCAATTTTATATTTGAAGGTGTGAATATACCATAAGATCAGCAACAATGAATTGTTTTAGCCATATGAACTTCAGTTGGGGTGTCTCCCATAAGGTTATTGGGGCCTCCGATTAATGAGTAAGAGCTGGTTAAAGTTACCAGGTGGCCACTTTCTTATTCATCAGTTGAAGTCTTTTCCAAACTCTCCTCACCTCAAGGGATTTTGTTTAACCAGTGTTAGCATTGTTTTGATCAGCTGGCAACCTAGGTGGAAGCATGTGTTTTAAATCTATAACCCAAATAAACCTTGATTAAATGATCTGAAAATGCAAAAGAAAAGGAAAAAAGATTATTGAGCTCAAAAAGGAATAGCTGTTTACAGAGCAGACAAATCGACAAACATGGATAGATCTGTACAGTATAAACAGACTGGACAAACAGACAACAGATGTAAAGACTGACAAACATCTTAAAAAATCAGAGTGCACTCAAATATATTCGGCCAATTTGAACTATAATAGACTAGTGCGAACCTTTTTGTAGGTTAATTAATGGAGATCTCTTGAAATAAGAATAGCAGAAAAGGAACCTAATTTATGGTCATTCTGAGGGGAAAAAAGAACATGAATATGAACTAGTCCTGAGGACCAGCCTGTTTTTGAAGGGGGAATGGGGACTGAGGCCGAGAAGGCCAAGTATGGTGAGCCAGTGGGGAAAATGATGATGCAGGAGTAGGGGGACAAAGGAGAGCCTTCCGACGGAATGGCTCAGGTGGAGGAGATGGAGAAATCTGAGATCGGGGAGAGAAAGTAAGGGAAGGATTAAAGGCCATTGAGGGTAAGGAAATGGGAGAAGACCATGCAGGAGGCGCAGAAACCTCTGGCTGAGAAAGCTGTGTGGTTTGATCTTGGAGATAAGGGGGAGGAGGAGTAAAGATGGGAAGCACATCATCTAAGGGATCCAGTGGGGAGGAAGGGAGAGTTCCTGGTACAGTAGAGTGAGCTAGAAATATTTGGGCCACTGTACATGACTAAATGAGAGAAGAACATGTCCTCAAAGTGAAAAAGGCCTAAAAATGGGTTTCTGCCAAACTGCCACCATTGTGACAAAGTATAAATAAAAGATCAGCTTTTTGGTTTCTATAGCTTTCTGGAGGCCAAGAGCACCAAAGTTATGAAACAGGCATCTCAGAGGCGTGTTTTTTGGGGGACAGGAAATGGTCCCCATGACCAAATTATAAGTGAGCTGAGAGAAGAACTTTGCCTCTGGAAGTAAGAGCTTTAGCTCCCTCCAAGGAATGTGGAAGCTGTCCTGGATCACACTTATCAAAAGAAGTCATCACGTGTTTTGAAAGTGACACAGAAGGTCCCAACATCCGTTCTCATCAGCTCTCACCAAAGAGTGTGGGGCAGGATCCCACAGAACAAGAAGGTAACAGTTTTGCCTCGGGCTGTGCTAGCCAAGGAATGTGAAAACTGCTATCTCTGTCCAGGGATGGCAATGGATAGGTTTTCTGACAAAAGCTTGTGAATTTTCGGGACAGAAACAGAAAACCCCTGGATGGCAGCTCACCTGTGATGAATGAGGAGGGTCGGTGTTGCATGGTCCTGCAGGAAGGAAAGGTGGTTCATGGGCAGGGGAGCTCAAACTGGGAGTGACTCCCAGGAGCTAGCCCTCTGCCATCTGAGTCTCACGGTGCCATAATGCTAGAGTATTCTGGTGCAATAGAGAAGCAAAATGTACAAAATGAACAGGCTTATTGGGGACATGGAAAGAAACAAACAACCCATGGTGGTTGGGCTGTCTGCTTCGACCAGATACAGAGAGGCAGAGGGTTATATGATTTCTGATTGGCACATGGGTCAGATGGGGCAGATATTGATGATGTGTGAGGAACCAATTGGAATTCTCTGTGTGTGCAGACAGGAAGGGGAGTTGCAATTAGGGCTGAAGAAGAAGCAGGAAGTGGTAAGCATTCCTGCTTTGGCCTTTGCCACGTTAGACCAGTGCCATAATTGTACAGTAATTTATACTAGGGCAAGAACCTTTCATACAGGTATGTGCTTTTGGAATATGCATTTTTAGTGACTGCAGTGTAGTGGCTTGCAGATAGCAACCTGAGAGACAGTGTTTTACATTTGGGAAGGAAACATTTTAATATTCTCGTTACAAGTGGCACACTAAATTCTTCAAATAAAAACTCAACTCAGGAAAATAATTTTATTTGTTGATTGTTTTATTTGTCTGTTGTTTATTTGTAAGTTACTATTACCATTTTTAGATATAGTTTCATTCCAGCCTCAAATTTAGTAAAATTCTTGGGGAATACATTAATTTTTCTCTCAGTTATTATTCCTGGAGTTTTACATCTTAATCTTTACTTTTGTTGATATTTTGAAAATTTTATCTATTTTTAGAGACCAAGAAGCAACAGCTTTCCAAAAAGATAAAGAAATCTCATGCTTCTAATGAAGTTGAAGAAAACAACATCTTTGTCAAGCTTCTTAAAACATCAGGACTTATTCTTAAAACTGGAGAGAATCAGAATCAGCTAGGTAAATTTTAATCTATATCTATCTTCTGGGTTTAGAGAAAAGATTTAGGACTAAGTTTTGGGTCTCCTAACTAAATAGGCAGTGAAGATTTATAATGACCTATCAGGACTGGAAGCGCCAGGCATGTTGACACATACCTGCAGTCCTAGTACTCTGGAAACGTAAGGAGAGATTCCAAATTTCAGCCCAGTTGGGTCAGCTGGAGACCCTGCTTCAAAACTTCAAAAGGTGGAAGGCTGGAGACACAGCTCAGTGCAGAGGCCTTTGGTTTGCTCCCCGCCACACTGCTAGGGAAAAAAAAAACAGGTTTGGACTAGGGATGTTGCTCAGTGGTGGAGATTGCCAAACTTACATGAAGCCTTGAGTTTGACCCCCCAAGCACTGCCAAAAAAGAAAGAAAAAGCCAAACCAAACTTGTCTCTGTAGCTGGGTCCTGTGGCTCACATCTCTGATCCCAGCTATTCAAAAAGCTGAGGCAAGAGCATTGTAAGTCTGAGGTGAACCTGAGCAACTTAGTGAAACCCTGTGTCTAAATAAGATGTAGAAAGGATGCTAGATTCAATCTGTATTATTGAAAAGAAGAAAAAAAGGATCCTGTGTTTTGAGCATAAATAAAATTTCTTTTAGAGACCATTGTTGTAGTCTTCGGTCCTGGCTAATGCATGTTAAATGAAGTGCTCCTAGTCTATATTTTTTAGAAAAAAAAAGAGCATAATTGTATTCCTTTGTGTTGCATTGTGAAAAGAAGTTAATGCATGGAGCAACTAGATATATGTCAGAATACTTTCCAAAGAAAATGTGGAAAACCTTATAAGGCCAGAAATTACTCTGTCCTGCTAAGTTTATGGTAGTTCTTTTTTTCTTCCCTTTTCATATAGTACTCAGCACTAAACGCTATTCAAGTTCTCTGCCCCTCAACTATATCTCCAGCCAATTTTATTTTATATTAATATTATTTTATTCATTTCTTTCTTTGTTTTTTCAGACAGGGTCTTACTATGTAGTTAAGGCTGGACTTGAACTAGGGATCTTCCTACCTCAGACTTCTTAGTGCTGGCATTACTGGTGGGTGCCACTATGCTTGGCAAGATTTTTGTGTGATTTTTTTTTTTTGTTTTTTTTTTGTACTGGGGATGGAACTCAAGATCCCTAGCTCCCCAGGCAGGCACTTATGCCCCTGAGCTAAACCCCCAGGCCTTGCTTGGCAAGTTTTTGATTTTTAATCTTGAGGCATAGCATTGCTAAGTTGCCTAGCTGATCTCAAAGTTGTGATCCTCTTGCCTCAGCTACTTGAGTAGCTGGGATTGTGGGCATATATTCTCACATCTGGCTGGCAGATCTTTTTTAGAAAACTTAATTGCTATCCTCCATCAAAGTTGCATCTTTGCAGCTACTCAGAAGGCTAAAGTAGGAGTGTTACAAGTTTGAACTCAACGTAGGCAATTTAGTGAGATCTTGTCTCAGAATAGAAAAATAAAAAGGCTAGTATATAGCTCACTGAATAGATCTTGCTTTTAATCCCTAGTGCTGGGAGGGGTGAAGTCTTTTTACTGTGTGTTTACAAGTTTTCACTCTGAAATGAAGTTGGAAATATTTTTAGTTCTTTCCTCAAAGAGGGAAGACAGTGGTAGTTGGGAGATTTATAGACTATGGTGACTATCTGTCCTTCTTTCCTCCTAGCTGTGGATCAAATCGTTTTCCAAAAGAAGCTCTTTCAGTCCCTGAAGAAACACCCTTCTTACCCCAAAGTATGTATTTTCCCCATGGTATTGTTGCTTTTGTTAGCAGTATTTTGAGATTAGGAATTTAAAGACACTGGTATATAGTTGAGTGGGCTAGAATGATTTTTATCTGACAGGAAATGTTAAGCCAAAACTCTTACTCTTCTATTTACAAATCTCCTTACTAAGGTAATAGAGGAATTTGTCAGTGGCCTGGAGTCTCACATTGAAGACCATGACACCTTCAGGAACTGCCTCTTGTCTTGTGAACGCCTGCAGGATGAGGAGTTGAGGTGTGAGGGGAGGTGGGATGCCCCTGGGTTTTAGTCTGTTACAGTGACCACACTAGGGTGGGCGGAGGCAGTTGTTTACTTTTGAATTATGGTTCTCTTTCCTTAGAGTTGAGGCCTTACCTTAAAATTATTAAATTTATCATTATAAGGCTAAGAACTAGAATGTTTTATAGAATGTGTCTTACTTGTGTTGATATAATTTTGAATCTCCTTTAGTAAGAGCCATCTTTTGGCCTGCTTTTTCATCTAACAAGATTATATTAATGCTTAAAGATTTTATATTTTGCCAGTTTTGTAGCAAATGATTGAAAACATAAAAAAAAACAAGGTGGAAACAAATGCCTCTACTTTACAGCACGGGCACATCTTACTCAAAAAGCCTCATTAAATTGCTGCTGGGGATTGACATATTGCAGGTGAGGCTGCCATTTTTTTCCCTGTGAACATTTGATAGAGGTAGTGTGTAATGCCCAGTTTTAAGTGACTGGAGCTCAAGGTAGAGTGAGGATAATTGGAAGTTTGGGCTTGCAAGAGCTTTGCCGAAATAGTCCTGTTGCTGCGATGAATCTGGCAGGTGGTACCTGTGCTGAGAGCCTGGTCGTCTGAACATCCCATTTTTTCCTTCAGTGTAGATTTTTGCTTTGTTACACCTGCATTGTCTAGACTCTGAGAACCTTGTGATCGGGGTCATGTCCAGTTTAGCTTCCCAGCCACTTGTATGATTGGATTTTGTCCTTTAACTCCTTCTGTCTTTTGGAGTTGAGTGGATGATACATTGACGTAGTTTAAAACATTTCGAATTGTACAAACACATGTACAGTGACCAATCTCCCTCTCATACCATATTCCATTTTTCCTCTTTTTGCTTTTTTCCTGCATTATTTTTCTTCCTGAATTCTTTTATCTTTTGTTTTTCACTGAAAATCTTGAAAGTTAGTGGTCTTAAGTCTGTGGGTTCCTTTGTTCATGCTGGAAATTCTCTCCTTTTGAAAACTATTTGATAATCTTTTAAAGTCTGCATTTCATAGATTAACAGTTACCATATTTAATAGTATTTTTACTGTCTGATTATTTTGTTTTTTATTTATTTATTTGTCTGATTATTTTCATCTTGCCTTGAAAATTATTTTTTAATATTTCAAAAGACATATGTCAAGAGCTTGTATGAAAAATATAGGCAGTATTTTTCTTTTTTTATAATTTTATTTAAAGAGAAAAAAACCAAAACAAAATAAAACAGAATAAAGGGTAGCGACAACAGTATTCCAAGGAAAAAAGGAAAAGTACAACAACAATAAAACCTAAGAAATTATTACTTGACTAATTACATACTGACTTCTTGGAAATAGTTGTTCAAATTACAAAGTTAAAGCATGTAAAGTAGACATTCAAACAGTGAGACTGTTAACAGTTCTGCTCCACGATCTGACAAAAACAACAATATGGTCATCCATCT
>PVJX010045948.1:0-12511 GCA_004027295.1 Dolichotis patagonum | reverse complement strand
CTGTTTGGAGTTCTATATGCTTCACTTATCCAGATGTCTGTTTCTCTTCTGATGTTTGGGAAGTTTTCAGCTATTACTTCTGTAAATATCCTCTTGATATCATTTGGGCTGTCCCCTTCTTTTTCATTTATCCCTATTAATCTTATGTTATTTTTCTTTGCATCATCTTGCAGGGGTTGAATTGTTATTTCCTGATTCTCTGTTATTTTTAAAAGATCTTGTCTTTCCTGCTCACTGGCTGCAATCTTATCTTCGAGGTCTGAAATTCTATCTTCACTTTCATTGAGGCGGTTTTTACAACTTTCAATAGAATTTTTGATTTCTTGTATATCTCTTTGAATCTGCTTTATGCATTCTGTTTGTTTCTTGTATTGTTCATTCAGGGATTCTATCTGCTTGCTTTGTTCCTCCAATTTTTTAGCTCTGTTTTCACTAGATGCATTCACTATTTCTTTCACTATTTTTATCAATACTTTTTTTACCTGGGCAAGTATTTCTGATTTGAATTTCTCCATAGCTTTCCCTAGTTGCATATTTATTTCATTTGATATCATTTCAGACATTTCAGGTGTATGGCTTCTTTTTTCTTCTATGTGCATGGCTTCTAAGGTTTCTTGGGGAGGGATAGAGCATTGAGCCTACCTTTTGGTCTTTCCTCTTGTCATTTTTCTATATTTCCTTGCTATGAGTGGTGTTCCAATGCTTTCTCTGCATGTGTGGTGAATTATCTCTTGCACCCTCAGTTCCTGAGGGGCAGTGGCTCCCCCACAGGCTATTGGCTTTCTCACAGGGTACTAACTCCCCTCTGTGGGCTCCTGGCTCCCTATATTGTAAGGCAGATACTGGGCGTGGTCAACCCGCAGCCTGTGGAATCTCAGGCAGGCCAGGCCTCTGTGCTTTGTCCCAGGCAGGTCTCCAGGAGTTTCCCTGTGAGTGAAGGGTGGGCCTACAGGTCCCAAAGAGTCAAGCGAAAATGCTGGTTTCTGCAAAGTTCCTGGTGCCAAACAGACCTGGCCGAGATGCCAGTCTCCACAAAGTTCCCCATCCAAACAGCCCAGGCCTCTCTGCGGGTCAGGGAGGTTCCCGGTCCCAAAGAGTCAGGCCACGATGCTGATCTCTGGGAGATTTCCTGTGGGTGAAGGGTAGGGCTACAGGCCCAAACAGACCTGGCCCAGATGCCAGTCTCCAGGAAGTTCCCTGTGGATGAAGGGCAGGCCTACCAGTCCCAAACAGTCAGGCCGAGATGCTGGTCTCTACAAAGTTTCCAATCCAAACAGCCCAGGCCACTCTGTGGGTCTGGGAGGTTCCCGGTCCCAAAGAGTCAGGCTGTGATTCTGATCTCTGGGAGATTTCCGTCAGTTTTACAGCTGTCCAAGATAAACCAGTAACATTAACTGTGCCACAAGTGGCAGCTTCTGGCTTCTCAGCTCAGAGAAACTTCATTACATCCCTGGTCAAATCTTTCTGCTCTTGTACCTTGAGATTAAAGTAACTTGTTTAATGTGCATGAAACCCTCAATGAAGTCTCCAGGAATGAAGGGAAAATGCAAAATATTTAGTGCCAATCCTACTTTTAATTTTGCTGAGTATTCATGGTTCACACTAGTGGTGCATGGTACAATACTTCCTCATGGTGATGGGTAGCAGTAATGAGTCCCTGCTCAATCTGAAACAGGGTACTGAATGCGAACAAACAGTTATTTGCAGTGTATTCATTTAAATAACATACATGAGGTATTTAGTGTTTTATTATTGGTTTTGCTTTCTGTTACACAAATGTGCCAAAATGAACATCAAGATGAAGGGATTGACCAGGTTTAAAAGATCCAAGATTTAGCAGTGATGTTAGCTTATAGTCTGTACCTTTCCAGTACATTTTATCTTCAATTACCTTTGGGTTGATGAATATATTTTCGCTTTCCAAGTCAAGTACCATCTGTAGAGGCATTCATAGAATTCTTCATATAGTCCTCTGTTGAACATGATACTCATCAGGGATTTTCTTGTTTTGAATGCTTACTAATCATTTATCCTGAGCAACCAAATTAGAACAGTATAATAATTCAAAAAGGCAGAAACAGCCTGCTTTTTTTTCTTTATTGTTTTTCTTATAAGGAGCTGCCTGATTTTGGTCACATACTTTGGATTATATCTCCATGACAAGGGGCTAGGATGCAAATTTTCAATGAAAGGTTATAGCATTGAGAAGTCAGAACACAAGACACCAAGCACGTGCAAGTTTAAAGCAGAACATTTTCCCTTCCCACTTTTAATTTATGCTGATTATGAGAACTCTTCTTGCTGCTGTGAGCTTTATTATCTGCTTTCCAACACTGGAATTATTCCTCCTGCAAGCAGTTTAAGTTTGAAATCTGTATCTATAGTCTATTTTCCTACACTTAGAAAGAATGTAGTTCTTATGTGCAGGACATATTGTGTACCAGATACTTTCATCTTCAAAATGATCTCATGAGTTCCACTTATATTTCAATTTTTACTCTTGGTGAATCTCACAATAGAGACATATAGTAAACATTCTCATTTCACGCAGCTAAAATGGGACAAAAGACACACCTGTACTGTCACATACAGAACTGGGTTCCTATAGTGTGCTGCCCACTGTACTGGGACACTGTGGCTCCTTTATTTATCATATGTCCTTATTGGCAATCTGTGCCCATTAATTACTGTTGGTCAGGAAGACTGAATTTTGGTGCACTCAAGAAGAGCAGTGTGTGCAAAGAGCCATGGCTTAGTGGACTGACTTAGGAAGTTTGAAGAAATAAAAGATGTAGTGAGAAGCTTCCAGAGCTTAGAGACAAGAAATTCCAATGTGAAGACTAAATGTTTTTAATATATTCGCATGGAATTTGTGTAATATTACACTGTGTAAACATTTTCAGAGATAATTTTTTTCTTTTTTGGATGTAGTGCGCTATTGAACTTGTACATAATCTTGCAGGTAATCCCAATTGAGCTCATGTGGTTCTATAACTACAAGTGTCATTGGTGAGTTCCTGTCAGTTTACATACATATTGTGAAAAATATAGCAGGTGGGTGCAGCAGTGATGTTATGTTTGACTTCATGACCAGATGTTTAATCATACAGAGTTTTCCCTAGCTGCTTAAAAAGCACACTCGGAGGGACAGAGGTTTTGGGAAAGACCCATAAATTTGTTCAGTGTGGTATGCTCAGCCCAAACACAGGTGAACTGCCAGATTTCAGACTAATATATATCAAGCATGGACAGTGTAAGGAGACAGAATAGCACTGATTTTACTCATAACATTACCAGCAAATTTGTACTAGAGATTATTTCTATAATGACAACAAGCTCTTTAGCTTTGGAGACAGGAACTATGTCTGTATTAATTCCATTGCATTCTCACATGATCTCAAGTTACAGTTTGAGATCACAGGTGTGCTTGTGTGGTTCCACGAGAAACCTTTCCTGTATCACCTTCTTTTACACAGCATGGCCAAAGAGACATTTTCACAATCTACCTTCCTGCTTTTTTGTTCTACTTTCTGGAATGAATCATAGGACTCAGGACAACAGTGAATTTTTTTTTACATATTTAAAGGTATAATTGAAGAACATTTTGGATCTTTAATATTGTTTTCTTGAAATCTCAAAATCTTTATGGCTCTCAGAATTGAGAAACTTTATGAAGTTTTTCTTAAAACATTAAGGATTTTTAAGACTTTACTACAAATTGAATTAACTCTTGATTAACTCATTGTCAGTTCTCTTTTTCCCTTTTCAGAGATGAATTGGGATGATGTGGATAACTAAAAAAAAATTGCTTTTAACATTTCACCTTTTAAACATTTCTTTGACTTTATGCATGCCAATTATAAGCTATCCAGAAGCTCCAGAGTTGCCCATCCTCTGAGCATATTATTAGGATAAAAAACAGAATTTTTTTCTTGAGATCACAAGCACCTTAGAAGTTGATGAGTCACAGTCTTTAGACTTTGATCCAGTAATTTAATTATATATATATATATATATATATATATATATATATTCTAGTTTCTGTTGACAAGGCACAAAGAAAAGTTACAAATAAGTCACTAGTGTGTGGTGGGGTTTAGCTCAGCGGCACAAGTGCCTGCTTGGCAAGCACGAAGTCCTCAGTTTGATCTCTTGTGCCAAAACCCCTAACCAAACAAAACAAAAAACTAAAAAAAAGTCATAGTGTGGACCTAAGTCAAACCAAATGCTCTGTCACATAGCTTCACATGGGTAACTGAAATTGAAAGAAGTGATCACACCTCAGGAGCATACAACATTACAGCTCCGCTTTTTGAAAAGTAGAAGAAATTCTAAAATGCTAAGCATATTTGAACGACATGACTAGGTCAGATTAGTTGGAGGAATCAAGATACAGTTTTTAGAAAGGTAAACAAAACATGTAAAATCCTAGGCAAAGCATCTTGTGACAAGATTGAACTCGAATGGTGAGAGATTTGCCCATACATAGGTGATGGATAACTGATTATTTGATCAGTATATTTTGCCAATTGAAAGAAGTTTTCTGGCATTTTTGTTTCCTTTTTTTATTCCAGTATGAGGGAGAGGTGAATCCAGGGCTTCATGCATGCTCAGCAAGCACTGTCCTATGGTGCTGCCATCCCCAGTTCTGTTTTCTAACATCTTACAATATGTTCTCCTTCATGTGTGAACTCAGAAGCAAAGCAGTGTCTCCTGTTCCTTGTAGATTTGGATTGTGAATCTTTTTCTCATTCAGTTTAGGAATGTTGGCTTGATACAGGTGAATGTCATGGGCTTAGAAACAGGAACGTCAGGCTGGTGACTAGAAAGTGGTTCATTTTGAAAAGCAAATGTATGACAATGTACTTCTTGTCATAACCTGGGCCACAGGTTATCCTTGTGAAAGACCGCTGTCTGTAACAGACTGCAGAGTGATGGGATAAAGGAATCTTTTGTGCAGATGGTTTGGAGGTTTTTGCTTTGCTAATATGCTTGTCATCTCTCAAGCCAATCAGGCCTGTATGGCAAGTGTAAGGTTCTGAGTCCTGTTCCTTCCCTGTAACAAAACACGCAAACAAAACAAAACAAAACAAAACAAAGGAAAAAAAGGAAGAAAGAAAAGATTATTCAAGGTTCATGTTGGACAGCCTTGTGAACATAGAATTGTTGTGAAGTTAGTATTTCAGACACATCACTCCCCTACTCAACTGCCTCTAGGCTTGTATTAAATCAAATTGGTTTCTGTTTTTTATGACCTATCAGGTGTTTAAAAATTTTAATTGTGATTTTCTATCCAATTGACAGTGAACTAATATTTTTTCTAGAAGAAAAATACTCATGAGCAGATGATAAAAAATTCAACATTAGTGCAAATGTTCATATATAAAGGCAAAGAAACATAAGCAAATTAACATAAATAGTATTGGTAATTTGCTGTATAATTTGACATGTGTTTGACACACATATCAAATTTATTCTCAAATTTTGTTGAGATTTAATGTTAATAACAAGATAAATATACTTGGTGTGTTCAAAAAATTCATCATTGTGTAGTGGGCAGTGGATAAGAGTTTACATGTGATAAACTCCCTACCTGAGTCAGTCTTTTTTTGTCTTATTTATGACCACTCTCATTCTTTGGCAATGTTTCCTCAGTTTACCACATGTGATTTTTACATGAGTTGTGTTGTTTTAGTTTCCCTTTATATACTTTAGATGAAATATTTTAGGAGATGCACAAGTATATATTTTGGAAATTCTTTGCCTCATTCACAAATCCAGATGTCTGAATGAAAGGAAAAGTATTTACTCATCAATTGTATTGATCATGAGATTCAAGACTTTTCAATTTTATTTAACATTAATCACATGTCTAGAAATGTAATAACACAATACATTCTCTGGACATTGTAAAGAAGTTACTGGTCTATTGATTTTAGCAAACTCTAAAAAGGAGATGACTGTGGAGAGTACCAATCAGATGCTTCTCCTTCCTTGTATACCTCTTGGTGTTTCTTTCACACTTCAGTATTGTTTGATTTTTCTCAAGAATTGGTATTTTATATTCAATGTTTCTTTTGAGTCACATATGCTTTATATATTTTAGAGATTTCTGTTCATTGGTCTTTACTCTGTATGCAATATCTTTGAATCGTGTATACAGCAAATATTTTAGTCTTGTTTTATTTATTTCCCATGGTTTTCATAGACTTCATTTTCTCCTTTGAATTCTGCTGGCTACTTGTATACTCTGAGAAAGCTTCTTTTTTGTGATTTCATTATAGAATATGAAGGTTTCAAGTTTATCTTTCCCTTGTCAATATACAATTTTTGTAGATAAAACAAAATGTACCATCTATATATCAAAACGCATACCTGTTTGTCTCTGAACATAAATGAAACATATTGTGATTTCTTTCAGATTTTTTTTTGTTGTTTGTTTTTTGGTGCCAGGGATGGAACTCACAGCCTCACATTTTCCAGGCAGGTGTTTATGCAACTGAGCTAAATCCTGGCCTTTTCAGATGTTTTTAACATGAGCTACAGCATGAGTCACTGTTGTATGTACAAGTGGAACCCTGGAAGGCTGCCTTTCTTTCCTGAGATCTGTTTGTTCTGTGTGTGAATAGCAAACTGGAACAAAGGTGTAACATGAATGTATTTTAAGTACAGTGCCGTTTGCAGGTACCATCTTGCTCATGAGGTGGTGAAAGCTTTCGGTCTTCTGTTACACTGTACAGTTGTCATTTTTGAACAAAGCAACTGAGTGACTTGTTAGTGGCACAGATTTTTTTCAGTTTTCCTTTAGTGCGGTTTGTCCCTCTCAGGGTGTCACTTTGAAATCTTGACTGGACTTGAAGTTACCTCCATGCTGGGGCAGGACTTTGAACTCCTGGCAGTCATCAGACTCATGGAAATCCTTGCACAGCAGGCACCCCAGTGTTGGGAATGCAGGCAGTTATCATCAGGCCTGGCTGAAGTTTCCCTTTTGTAATTAGTGCCTATTTGCTTTGTGATATCTTCATTTTTAATGTGTTTTGTATATATTCTACATATTCTACTCCTCATTAACTCACTTAGACAGTGGTATAGTTTCTTTTATGTGATTTCAGGGTGATCATTTGGCATCTGTAAGCTCTAAGTTAACAAGCCATTCAACCCCTATTTCACTGTCCATATACTTGCTCCAAGAATACCGGTTTTCCATTGACATTTTAATATTATTCATAAACCTTCTTTCTTTTCTTTTTCTACTGCTATATACTGATAACATTCATCTTGGAATTTATACCTGTACATGGTATATCTTGCTGTTTTTTTCCACACTCCTTATTTGCATTGAGACCCTCTTCCCCTCTTAGTATATAAAATATTTTTCCTTCTCCCTTTTTTATTCCCCCAAAACTTATTGTTCCCCTATTTGTTTAAATACTTTGTCAGGCCCTCAAAACACAGAATCTTGAAGATCCATTTCATTCACTTATTTCCTTTCTTGATCTCTCCATAAAAGAATAAAAGCACCACATCACAGTGATATATATACACACACTCATGTTTATACAGGCACAGTTAGTAACAGATAAATCTTGAAAGCCACTGAAATGTTCATCCAAAAGACACTGTCATGTGAAATGAAGTGGACACACAAGTGTAAGTATCACTTGGTTTCTGTGGTGTGAAAATGCAAAAGGAAATAAGGAATGAAATGTGTATATTCTGTGTAATGTTCAATTAATGTTTTTCAAAAAACCCTTCAGTTTTCAAAATGCTGCTTATGTGCAATATAAGAAAGGATGTCTCAATTATATGAAAGGTCTAATGTCAAAAGAGGTGTAATCTGTTGTCTGTCACAACCTTCATTCAATACTTTTCTTCCTGCTTTTTTCTGGAAATTGTTATTTGCTTCACTTTGGAAATAGTCCATAGATATAATTTCAGTAATCCTACCAGGCAACCAGTGCTTCCTAGTTTGCTTTTGCTGTAGCACAGAGAAGAAATGTAGACATGGAGTTTTTATTTGAAGGAGTTCAAGTTCTCAGGGTATGAGTGTGAACCTTCTTTCAGGAAAAATACATGTGATTCTTTAGGAGGCAGTGACCTTGGAGGATATAACCATGAGCTTCACCAAGGAGGAGTGGGCTCTGCTGAATCCATCCCAGAAGAAGCTCTACGGAGATGTGATGTAGGAAATATTTAGGAATAGAAATGCGATAGGTAAGGAAGACATCATTTTCTCTTATGTACAGTTAGAGGTAATTTGTTCTTGCTGATGGGTGCAGATTCATTAAATAGAATGCAAAACTATTTTTGAATAGTATCTTAGTTTTGTTAACATTATACCATGAATCTAACTGCTACCTCTAATTTTTATATAATGATGTGGTGACTGTTTGTATTTCTATGGCTACAATCCAGGTAGGACTTGGGACAGCCAGCAAATGGAAGAGGAACTCAAAAATTGTTCAAGAAAGCTAAGGTAATTGGCATTCATAAGGAAAAGTAATACTTCTCAACAGTGTCTGTGTTCAGAAATATTACAAGGAAGCTTTATAAATGAGGTCATGTTCAAATTTACTTAATGTCATAAATTTTACTGATACACATACAGGCTGATGTTGTGTAATCTGATAATTGAATAGAAAGATATTCCATATCAGGCAACTAAGTCAATAGTGACATGCAACAAGAGACACTACCTCATACATTGGTATAAAGAAGTTCTGTCACGATCAACATTAAAATGTATGAAATTGTATTTAGTTTTAATATATAAGAATATAAGAAAAAAATAAATCTTAATTTTGGCAGGAACTCATATATATGTATGTATGAACATTAAATATGTGTTATATAAACAATTGCTAATCTGGAAGCAGTGTTCAAAATGCACATGAATGCTAGTGTGTTAATAGATGCTGGAAACATCCTCCAGAGGATTGTGATCCTTCATGTTTTAAAAGTTTTATAAACACCCTAATGCATTATGTGTAGGATTATAAAACAACCATTTTTATATTCAATATATATGTATCAAAAGGTAAAACTGAAAGTTTATATATTATCCAGTCATAACTCCCTATGCATATTCTGAAAGCATTTCAATGTATGTCTTAATTATGCATGTGTGCTTATGCTCAATTCCGGATCTACATGGGTATTCACAGTAGATGACTTCTGGCAATAATTCACAGTGTATAAGCTCTAGTAAGAACCTAGTTGGCCATCACTGTGTGCATTGAAAATGAGGATGTGCCTTGGCTCAACATGGTATTACCTTCTTATACTCTGAGCACTCTGGTAAACTAAACTGGCAGGGTAACTGCATGAAGTTCACCCTGATCAGATTAATGATTAATGAAAGTTTCTCTCAACATATGAAATAAAAATCTAGAAATATGTTTTATTGCTTAACTCTTCATTACTCAGTACACACATGTACACACACATACACACAATGAGACTCCACCTCACAATGTTAAATGCAGTAATTTAGATAGAATGTGACTTATCAGCTGTTTTCTAATATATAGGATACTAAACTATAAAATAGGGAGTAAAATTAAGAAGAGATAAAAGGGGAGAGTGTTGTGATAAGGCTTCAAAAATGAGCAATATGTTATACACATATAAATCAATGACTTAAATGAAATGATCTTACTTATTTCAAAACCAATTCAAAATTCCCAATGAATCTCATCCTTTGGGAACTGTGTATTGTACAATCATCCTCCAGAGCTATCAGCCAAATTTTTCTGAAAATTTCTTAGAAAGTATTGAGCCAGAACTTGCCCTGCTAAATTATTAATTATATGGAGATATTTTTATCATGATTAATGTTTTGTTTCCATACAGAAATGAAGAGGTAGCAGTGTGGTATCAATGTAAAACTTGCAATCGACATAAAAACATATACCTTTGGCCTTCAGATGTAAATACAGACAAGACAAAATCCGCTTTAAATCCAGCTGAAAGTTTTGTTTCTGGAGAGCCCCTGATTTTGCATTTATCATTGAATATGCCCATCTTACCTCACCTTGGAGGATAGCCACAGGAGTATTTGGGATTTGATGACAAGCTGAGTAAATGTAATAAACATAGACAACCCTGCAGCGATTTCCAGTGCTTTTGGAAGTATGCAAGGACAAAGAATCAACATAAGCAATGCATGAAATCCTACTGTGAATTTAGTGAATAAACTTACTCTGAAGAGAAAGCAGTTGTTGATCAGGAAAATGTGGAAGCCTAGAGCACCCCCAGTGGTCTTCAAATCTTTGAAAGAATTCACTCTGGGAAGAAATCATATGAAAGCAAGCAATATGAAAATTCCTTCCACACTCAGAGGTGTAAAGTTCTTTAAAAGATTCACATGGAAGAGAAACATTATGTGTGCAAGCAGTGTTGGAAGATATTCACTACCCACAAATCTTGTCAAGTACATGAAAGAAATCACACAGGGATGAAAGCTTATGTGTGCAAGCAATGTGCAAAAGCATTCACTACAAAGTTATTCCAAAATACATGAAAGAATTCACACAGGACTGAAACTTTACTTGTGAAAGCACTGTGGGAGGGCATTCAGTACACACAGTAACTGTCAAAAACATGAAAGACTTCACAGTGGAGTGAAACCTTATGTGTGCAAACAATGTGGGAAGGCATTCACTACTCAGAATGAGTGTCAAATACATGGAAGAACTCACACTGGGGAAAAAACTTATGAGTGCAAGCAGTGTGGGAAGGCATTCACTACACACTATTCTTGAACGCAGTCATAATGGGGTAAAACTTTATGTGTGCAAGCAATGTGGGAAAGTATTCACTACCAAGGGTTCTTACAACATACATGAAAGACTTCATACTGGGGAAAGACCTTATGCATGTAAGTACTGTGCAAAGGCATTCGCTGCACACAGTCACTGCCACAGTGATGAAAGAAATCACACTCAGGAGAAACCTTATGTGTGCAAGCAGTGTGGGAAGGCATTCACTACAAACTGATATTGTCAAGTGCATCAAAGGTCTCACATTCCTGAGAAACTTATGGGCAAGAAATGTGGAAAGGTATTCACTACACACAATGATTGTCAAATACATAAAAGCACTCACACTGTGGAGAAACCTTATGGTGCAAGCGATGTGGAAAAACATTCAATACAAAGGCATGTTGTAAAATACATGAAAGAATTCACAATGGGGAGAAACCTTATACATGCAAGCAATGTGGAAAAGCATTCAGTACGAAGTCTTACTGTAAAATACATGAAAGAATTCACAATGGGGAGAAACCTTATTTGTGCAAGCAATGTGGAAAAGCATTCTCTCTTTGGAATGTATACAGAATACATCAAAGAATTCACACAGGGGAGAAACCTTATGTATGCACACAGTGTGGGAAGGCGTTCATTCAAAGGAGTAGTTGTAAAAAACATGAAAGAACTCACACTGGGGAGAAACCTTATGTGTGCAAGCAATGCAGGAAGGCATTCACTGAAAGTAGTAGCTGTAAAACACATGAACGTACTCACACTAAGGTAAAATCTTATCTGTGCAAGCAATGTGGAAAGACATTTACTACACACAAATCTTGTCAAATACGTGAAAGAACACACAAAAATGGGACCATATGCGTATGAGCCATTGGGAAAAAATTTTCTAGTAAATCCTCATTTTATATACATAGCACTCACTCTGAGAAGGAACCCTATGTATATCAACAATGTGGAGAAAGAGTTCAATGAACACATTTTTTATAAGCTACGTGAAAGAATTCACTGGAGAGTGACCCTATATATGTAAGCCTATTTGAAAAAAAGGATGAAAATTTATCCTGCAGTGGAGACTTGTACACATTGAAATTTAAAATTTCATGTCAGTATGTCTTCATGGGCTTTTCATGCACATCTCCTGGAAAGTATTCTTTCTATTTTTCATTAAAATCACTTAAAAACTGAAATATGTATCAATAGTCTTTAAACAATATTGACATAATATATTTTGGGGTCCAGGAATATACCTTAGTGACACAAGTATCTGCCTGGCAAGTGTGCAGTCATGAGGTGATCCCAGGTACCCCCCCAAAAAAACCAACTAATAAAATAAACAATATATTTTTGTGTATGCCAGTATTTGAACCTAGTATAGAGTATTTTCTAATGAGATGAGTTGAAATGAAATATATTTGTCATTTCCAAGAAGGGTTACTATATAAGCAGTTTTGAATTTTTTTTAAATAATTTTATTTAAAGAGAAAAAAACAAAAAAAATGAAAGAGAATAAAGGGTAGCAACAGTATTCCAAGGAAAAAGGGAAAATAACAACAACAAAAAAACCTAAGAAATTATTGCTTGACAAATTACATACTGACTTCTTGGAAATAGTTGTTCAATTTACAAAGTTAAAACATGTAAAGTAGACATTCAAACAGTGAGACTGTTAACAGTTCTGCTCCACAATCTGACAAAAACAGCAATATGGTCATCCATCTTACCCATGCAAATATACATGCAATTAT
>PVJX010045946.1:0-12511 GCA_004027295.1 Dolichotis patagonum | reverse complement strand
TACCACAGTGATATATGTGCACCCATGTTTATAGCAGCACAATTTGTAATAGCCAGATCTTGGAAACAACCTAAGTGCCCATCAACTGAGGAATGGATAAAAAAGTTGTGGCAATTTTATACAATGGAGTACTACTCAGCTATAAAGAATGATCACATCGAGATATTTATAAATAAATGGACACGACTTGAGACCATTCCCTTAAGTGAAATAAACCAAACTCACAAGGGTAAATACCATATAATCTCCCTAATATGAGATTTGATAAGAGCATATAAGTTTTTATGGTAAGCATGAGGCCCCATCTCATAGCTTCGAAGTCTTTCAAAGTTTTAAATCATCAGTTGGAATGGTGTTATCCTGCTTTGTTTGACTATATCATACGTGATGATATGAACAGCTGTTTTGAAGAAAACATTATGACAGCTAATGCTGATTTAATATTATCCTTCTTAGAAGTCCTACCATGCTTTTTTTGTTCTACTACCATTGGTTCTATCTACCACATTGTGTCTTATTGGAATTTGAATATGTGTGATAGTTCAAACAAATTTTTTTCTTTTTTATCAAAAATGAGATATTATAGAACCCATTGATCATTTTCTGTTATTCGGTTCAGAAAGCCTTGTAATTCTTTCACTCTATGCATGGCTTTATACTATTGTGTTATGTTTGATATTATGGTAATTGAAACTATGCTCAACTATAGCAGAGTAAGAGATATGGTGTTAGCTACTGTTGATGTCCAGTTGACTTAATGTAAAGTACTGTGTATGTATTATAAATCCTTTATCTATTCTGCCATTAATGGGCATTTATGCTATTTCCATTCTGAAGCTATTATGAACAGGACTACTATAAACCTTCTTGCAGTTTATGTCTTCTGGGGACATACATGGACAATCATTTCTCTCAGACATGTAGCTAGAAGTGAAATTTCTAGATAATAGGGTATACATATATTCAACTTTAGTCAATATCACTGAACCATTTTTCCAAGTGGGTATATTTCCCTATTTGTTTGCAGTTTCCAAGAGAAAACATTAATATGCTCCCCAGTGCTAACTCGTCTCAGCAATCCAGTACCTGTAAAAAGAAGACCAACAACACACAATCTTTCTGGAAGGACTGGTCCCACATATTCCTATCACCCTTGCTCTGTTGCTCTAACTCCTAAAGTCAGCTTAAAGGAATTTACTATAAGTGGTTATTTATGATTCTTTCATGATGTAATAAAATATAAAACAGATAATGGTCCATTTTAGTTCTATCTTATTTCAAGAATTTGAGTAACTCTTTTTTTGTTGTTTTTTTTCCTTTGGTTCATACTTCTGTGGTTTAAAGAAACAAATGCAACTAAGCTATGGGTGCGTGATGAAAATAAATGAGTAAAACTCTTTAGGCTTCCTGGGGACAGAAAGGAGGGTGGGAGGAAACTGTTATAGAAATGTAATCATTATTGTAATCGGCCTGCAGTGCTATGAATAAGTCATAATTATCTCACAATCTGAGTTAGTGTTGTGATGCTTGTCTTGCCGTGTCAACATGTGCGTGCACATATTGAGAAGACCACAGAGCTGCTACACCACAGAACACCTCAGGCCCCCAATGCATGTGCCTATTGACCTTGTGCTCCATGGAAACATTCAGAACCCACAGGCTAGGGGGATACTTTGACCACACTGGCCTCACCTTTCCCTATGCAAATCCCTATAGTCTTTTTGAGTAAGAAAGACCATATTAGGCTTCAATAATGACCTATGTACAAGGTCATTATTGTATTGGGTGGGAGCCTGTTTCTGATCATCCTGCAGGTGTGTTCTTAATTTAAACTTAAAACAAATCCTAGAAAATGTCATCTTCTTGTGCATACGGATGTTCCCAATCTCATCTTCATTCCATTCTTGTGAGTTGTCAGAGAATATTCTACTCTACAGAAAAGAAAAGAAAACTGGAGAGAGAAGATAATGAGAATGAAATTGGGAAAACTTGTGTGTTCATGAAATGGTTTTAAGTATGCTAAATCTGATGCCAGCAGTTTCAGTCTAGACCAGCTATTTTGTTGTTCCCAGAATTTTTCTTTTTTCTTTTTTTTTCTTTTTTTGGTAAAACACATGAGGAGGCCGTGTTAAACCAAGATGTGTGTGGTGATTCTGAGAGATGAAGTCTCTGGGGATCAAAGTCAGGGTTCTTTTAGATGCTCCATGTCTTTAGCATCAAGACTTGGTCTGACACATGGGCCTTACTAGACCCCAGACAAATCAAAGGAGAACTCTGGAGGAGGTAGGGCCTGGGCACTGGCAGTTTTTTCAAGCCCTTGGGAAGATTCAAATGTGCTTTCAGATATGAGAACCACTGTAGCCCAGCCTGAACTGTATCATGGGAAATAAGAGGAAAGCAGCACCACCTGAATTGTGACAGTCACATTCAAAATATTTTCAGCATGATCTGCTGATTCTTATATACATGATCCAAGCAGGGTGGAGGGAAATGTTAACTTCCCCTGAAGCAAAGCAGAAAATAGGTTAAAAAAAAAAACACCTTTCACCAAACTTTATGTGTCTTGCTTCTCTCTCATTGCTGAGACAAAAATACTTGACATCCAAAGTTAAAAGAGGAAAGGTTTATTTAGCTCACAAATTGTAGAAATTTCATTTCATAATCCACTGGTTCCAAGACAGGGTGGCAGGCAGAGGGCCACAGTTCATGGCTAAGGAAGACAGAAAGGCAACTGGTGGAGGGGACAGGATAGACACAAATCTCTTTCTGTCCTTGTATTGTATGCAGGCTACTCGCCCTAGGGCAGTTATAACACTCACACTCTTAATCCCAGCATTGAACTACAAATCAATTACAAACTCTAGATTCAGCTACAAAGCCCCCACCTAAAAGTGCATGAAGTTTTGCAGGGACATCTAGACACAAACCATAACATCATGCTCCATCCATGGAAAAGGAGAAAGGAAACAAAAGGGGAAGAATCAAGAAAATAAGGACAGGGGCAGGCAGAGTAGCCAAGCAGGCTACTTAGAGGACATGTAATAGAAATTTTTAAGATTCAAATACTTACCACTCCCAATATTCACCACTTCTCAAAGCCTGGGGTTTTGACAGAGGGATCTGGAATAGCTCTGATCTAGTGTACTTAGCCCCTGATCAATCTGAGATCATGTAGCTTGGGAGGCCATCACAGCCCCCTTTAGAGGAGTCTGTTTATATGTTAACACATTTTTAATAATGTAGGAAGGGCTGTTAAGCCATAGCACCAGAGGAATGAGTAACAGGTGAGAGAAAATGTCCAAGTACTATTTCTCCAATGGGCTCCAATAGATGGAGCCTGAGCTCCAACCAAGAGAAGTACAGGAGCTGGGAGTATAATTCAGTGTAGATCACTTGCTTAACATGCAACAAGGCCCCAAGTTTGATCCCCAGAAAGAGGGAGAGAGAAGACAGAAGGAGAAAAGGAGGGAGACAAGAAGGGTGGGAAAGAGAGAAAGAGAAAAGAGGCAAAGGGAGAGGAGGAGAGAGGAAGCTAGGCCCATTGGTACACACCTGTAGAGCCAGCTACTTGGGAGCCTGAGGCAAGAGAAATATTTGAGCCCAGGAGTTCAAGACCAACCTGGACAACACAAGACCCTCCCTCAAAAAGAGATGGAGAAGACAGGAGGAGAGAGAAGAAAAAGGAGGAGGAAAAAAGGGAAGATTGGGGGGGAGAAAAACTAAAAAGACAATCTTCATTAAAGATTCTAAGAGGTGATGTGTTATCTTTGTTGACTGTATAAATAAAATTTTCAGTCAATCTTTGAGATCTCAGCTAAGAATCAAAAGCAAGTTCAAAGGACTAACATAACACTCAGATGGGGGGACATATTGATGTGACTCATATTGATGTGATGCAGGAGTTAAATATACTTAATATTGAAATAAACATTGACCCACTTCTTTTCAAAACAAAACAAAATTCTATGAGGGATGACTTAGGAGGAACAAAAGCAATCCTTTGCTCTCCTCAATGAGGAGACACAATGAAGAGCCAGGAAAAGTGGGTAGTCTCTGCACCCTGTAAGGCCCTGCCATGGCTCCTGAAGGTGAGTGCTTCAGTGAGCTTCAAGACAACTCTTTTAGCGTTCTCAGAAAAGGCACTGGAGATGATACGATGGCAACTAGAGGTATCATGAGCAAAATCCACCAACAAGAAGGACTTAAAGCCTGAGAAAACCAACATGGTTGACACTGCATTGTGGCTCCTGAGCTTATGCAAAGCTACCCATAATGACGAAGAGAAATCCTTTTGAGGAGGAAACAGCTGTATGAAAGCTGAAAGATCTTCGTGAACTAGGAATTCTGGATTCCCGTTGTTAACACAATTCCATCTGTTCCCAGCAGTTGGTAGGATCCAGGAATATTCACATCACAGTAATTTTTTAATCCCATCCAAAGTCCATTAACAGAGAACACCATAGAATCAGAATAGATGAGAAGAAAAAGGTATCTCAATGAGGTAAAAGTAAGCTACTGCTCTTCTACTATCAAATTCATAAACTCATGAAAGCTAAACACTTGACAGAACTGGATTGACTCAGAAAATTAAAAGTGAAAAAGTTTCAATATCCAGGGACAATAAATGGCTCTTGATAAACTCCTTGTTTCTCACTGTCTGGATTTCAGTTCTCATAACATAAGCCACCCACATTGGGCTTTGTTTTTTGCCCAAAGACCTGATCTCTGGCAGAGATTTAAAAGTATGGCTCACAGAGTAAATACTATGGAACCAATCCGCTCATAACAATGCTTGCGAATCATTGCAGGTTAGAGAGCAAATTCCAGACAGTGAGTCTGACTCTCAAAGTCTCCACTTAATAATGTCCACTAAATATAAGTTAGACAAACTCATACTTGTGTTCTGAATGGGGCCATCAGTGCCACAATTGAAAAAGAAAAGCCAAAACATTCCAATTTATTGAAGCTAAAAGGGGAAAAAAAGACTATCTTTCTTCCTATTACATTTCCCTTTTCCTCCCTCTTTGAAGAAATAGATATTTTCAAATGCTTGGCACTTTATCATAATGGAAGAAAGTACTATCAATTTTTTCCAAAAAGTAAAAGAAGAAGAAAAGTCATGTTATGAGAAGATACAAAAAACAACCAAAGCTTTATTCTAACATGATTGGAGTCTAGACCATAGGACCACCTTGTAGGCAAAACTGCTTTATACCTGGTTGTTAGCATGTGTTGATAATTAGAATCCTTTGGATGAGGTCCAAGGCAGAATTCCATACCCAATTCTATTTTAATAATCACAACACTAGAGAAAGGCCAATTTGTTTCCCAAAACAAAGATAAGAGCCACCCAGGGGCTCTACTTTCTAAATGAAAATCATATTTAAAAACCTCCGGCATCATTTGTATGGACCAAAACATTTCTGCTATCCCATTGAGATTTACATTAGGAATAATAGCAAATGGGAAGTCACAGTACAGCTTTGTCATTAGCTGGGTTTATGCTCACATACTGATACAGAGCTCTGCTTTGTAGGGTACAGAGCACTGCTGAGACTCAAGCTTCAGAAAGGGTCTCCATCTGCCCCAAATCCAAACGTGAGACAAGAAACAGAAGGCCTGTATTTCAACATGATATGCAAGAGGTCCAGGCTCTGGCACATGGAAGGAAGAGGCAAAAGGTTGCAGGTGTGCGGCTCAAGTTTTGTGGAGAAAGAGAAGGAAAAAGTTCTTATCTGCCTGTATCTGATCTCTGAATACAAGACTTCAGCACATGGGATGCATGACACATCTGGCCAAACTTGAGGATCTAGACAATTCAAACATTTGCTCATACAGAACTCCCAAGCACCTAATAATATTGCCAGCAAAGGAGAAAAGTGAAAAATATATTAATAAGATGCTGGTAATGGGAAATCGACCACATTAAGTGGACAGAGCCAGTGCAAGGAGCCAAATTTGACACTGAGGACTCAAATCATGTGCTTTCTACTTCCCAGCATTATGACTTTGCAAAGTGACTTCTCCTGAGCCTTGATTTCATCATCTGTAAAATGAAAGTGATAACAGTACCTACTCCCATATGGGTTAAATGAGTTAAAACATAAAACACAGAACTGTGCCTGGTATGTGACAGTGTCTGTGGGCTATTATTATTTACAGTTTTTTTCGGATGGTTTGAAATTATCACCTGTAAAGCTGGAAATGGATTACAGATTAAAAACAGGACATTTTAAACAAAAACTCAGTGATGGGGGTGATGAGATTGATTGGGCTAGAGATGAAACAACAAAAATAGCACACTGGAATCAAATGAATCTTTCTCTAGCAATTGGCAGTACATAAAATGAAAATAATGCACCTAAAATGCTCTCACAATGTCATTTAAAGGCAGAATAAAATGGTGGCTGAATTTGTTACAGGCACGAAGCTTTTATCATGTTAAAACAGTACACGAGTCATCAGCATAGTTGAAGCAGTGAAATTTTTCAAAATAGTTCTGCGGTCCTTGCCAAGTTACAACATCATTTTGAAACAACACACAGTGAGCATAAAAATAAGGCTCTTAGTTCTTTCAGCATAAATTAAATAGCTTAATGTTATTGGAAAAAATATGCAAACAAAATTTAAATCTGATTATATAAGTACACATAGGATCTTTCAAAGCAAGATGCTGTGACGCATATAGAGCAAAGCTTATTAGAAAAAAGTAGACAATTCAATAGAAAAATGGGCCAGAGACTTGATCAGACACTCCAAAAGAAAGAATATCCAAATGAGTGTAATAAAAATAGAGAAAAGGACCCCAGTTAATTATCAAGGAAATTCAAATTCAAATTATAATGTTATATCACTACATACCCACAGAATAGCTAAAATCAAAAACTCAGACATTACCAAGTGTTCACAAGGATTTAGAACAATTAGTATACTCCTTCAAAGATGGATGTATCTTGAGATGATAATGCTAAGCTAAATAAATCAGACACAAAAGGTTAACTATCACCTGGTGTCTTAGTCACTTTCCTTGGTGCTGGGACAAAACACCTGACACCAAAACATTAAAGGCAGAGAGGTTTACTTTGACTCAGGTTAACAGTCCAGGGTTGGCTGGCTCCAAGGCAGGATGGCACTACAAAGGGACAACATGGAGGAGAATTTGCTCATCTCGTGGCATGCTGGACAGGAAGCAGACAGTTTGAAAAGAGCCAGGGAGGAAGATCAACCCTTCAGGCTATGGCCTAGTGCCCACCTCTTCCAACCAGACCTTACCTCCTACAGAAAGTTAGCTATAGGCCCCTGTAATCCAGGCACCTCCCCAAAGCCCTGTCTATGAGAGCATGAGGCTTTGAAGGGACATCAAGATATAAGCCATAACACAAGCTTTCTCTCACATAAGAAACCCAAAGTGTAAATATTTTAAAGAGCAAAATAAAAGAGATGGTAGGAAACAGGGAGATAGACTTTATGGAAATGGGAAAGGATCTGGGGAAGGGAGGAATGGACAGGGCTGGGTGAGGAGAAGTAAAAATGAACATGACGATTGATAATTTTTTTAAATTAAAAAAGCCAAGTGTGGTAGTGCATGTCTGTAATCCCAGTTCTTGGGAGGTTGCGGCCAGGGGACTGTCATGAGTTTGAGGCCAGCCTGGGCTACACAGTGAGTTCAAGGCCAACCTGAACTACTCGGTGAGACCCTGTCTCAAAAAACTAAAAAAAATTTTAATTAAAAAATAAAACTCTTCTATATTGCTGAAGGAAGGGCATATTGGTTCAAACACTTTGAACAACTATGAATACCTAGCTAAATTTAAATGTAAGCATTTCCTAAGTCTGACTCCATGCCTTCTTCCAGACACAAATGAAACACACAAATATCTACTTAAAGGCATGTACAAGAATGTTTACAGCAACTCTGTTTATAATATCCAAAAATCAAAAACAACCAAATGCCCATCAACAGTGCAGTAAGAACAATATGGTATATGCATACAATGGAATACTATACAGTCAGAAAAACAAATGACCTATAAGTACACAAAATACCCTGACAAATCTTACAGACAAAATTTTGAAAGAATCAAAAAAAATTTTTTTGAAAGAATCCAGCCACAGAATAGTATGTGCTACATGATTCCATTTCAATGAATTTCAAAAACAGGTAAAGCTTTTGGTGTTAGGATTCAGGAGTGAGTTACTCCTGGGGATAGAGACTGAGCAGCACAAAGGGCATCTAGACATTCTAGCTTGTTCACTTTAGAAAAATTCAGCAAGCTTTTCAGTTATCATTTGCATAGTTCTCTGCATATATAGCATATTTCAATATAAAATTCACAATTTTAAGGCTGGTGGAGAGGGATGGAGAGAGGATGATTAATGTGTACAGGAATAGAGCTGGATAGGAGTGATTTCTAACATTCTGCAGCACCATAGCATAACCATGGTTGACAACAATTAATTGAATACTTCAAAATAGTTAGTAGAAAAGACTTTCAGAGTTCCCAACACAAAGAAGACACATGATTGAGGTGATAGATATGCCAATTACCCTGATCTGATCATTATACATTATATACATCTATTGAAATGTCACACTGAACCCTATAAGTAGTACAATTACTATGTGTCAATTAAGGATCAAAATGTATTTTTAAATAATAAAAAAGAAAAAAATTCATAATTTTTAAAAATGCTTAGTAAATCTTGATTGACTAATATTACAACACAAAAGAAAATTCCATGAAGGGAAGGATATTTGTCTCTTTTATTCAGTAATGCACTCCAAGCAGCTAATCCGAGGACAGTATCTGATCATAGTCAGCATGATGGTTAATCTTGATTTTCAATGTAATTGGCTTGAGAATCTAGCAAAGCACACTTCTGAGTGGGTCATGAGTACATGATCTGGGGGACGGGCAGACACATTATATCCGGTCCCTGGCCCCTTCCTCTCCAGCGCTCTTCCCCTGTGCTGTGTTCCTGGCCATCATGAAATGAGTAGCTTTACTCCACCTTGCCCTTCTGCCATGACATTTCTGCCTTGGAGCCACTAACTGAATCCCCTAAAACTATGAGCCCAAATTAACCTTTCCTCCTTTAAGTTGAGAATGTCAAGCATTTTGTCCCAGAAATGGGAAAGCTGCTCAATACAGTAGGTGTCCAACTGATGTTGACAGAATTATTGGTAAGAAAACATACTGTTTCTAATATATAATTTGTACCACTACCTGAAATGGCTGGAATAGAATCCAGGAACATGAATTTCTAATTAATTTATTTAAGGGCTTCTGTTATGTGGTATCTACAATTTACCAGGATAAAAGCATGGGTCTGTGCATTTCTCATATTTGTCTATTTTTAAGTATGTTCTTTCTAACAACCATGAATACTTTTAGTATATAAACCACTTGTCCCTTATAAGAATATAATCACTGAGTATATTGGTTCAATTTATTACCAAAAGTTAATAATAAAGTAATGGGCACATTACTGAATGAACTGGAGGAGTAGTCACTTTTATTAATGCTGATTACACAATGTTTTCAATAAATATAAATAGCTCTTATACTATTTAGACTAGTCCTAAGTATTAGTAATATGTACACATCTTTCAAAATAAGGTTGAGTAATGCCATATGAATTGCCAGTTTTATTAAGGAGCTTTTCTTAAATTGAATACTTTTCAGAACTTTTGTAATTACTATATATGGACAGCAGTATCATAATTTCTTTTTATATTGAAGGCCAATGGATGCTCAAGGCAAGGTGCATGCATTCATAAAATAAGAAATTGGTATTTTTTAATAAAGAACTGTGTTGCAAGCCAGGGATTTAGCTCAGTGGTGTAAGTGCCTGCCTGGCAAGTGCAAGGTTGTGAGTTCAATTCTCAGTAACAAAAAAAAGAACAAAAAAGAAATATGATGCAGAGACAGATTAAAGGCTTCCCTCTTTGTGTGTGTGTGGAGGGTCTTTCTGAGACAAGGTTGAAATGCTATGTGGTTCAGGCTGGCCTTCAACTCACTTTGTAACCCAGGCTGGCCTCAAACTCACACATCAATCCTCCTGCCTCAGCCTCCTCACTACTGAGATTACCAGCATGTGCCACCACACCCAGATTCCTATCTTCCTTTAATAATGGAAAGCACAAATTTTAGTTGATCCATCCACCTAGTCAAAGACTACATTTCCCAGCCTCCTTTGCAGTTAAGAGCAACCACATGGCTCATTTCTACTCTGAGATGTGAGTGGAAATGTTATATACCTATTCTGGGTTGCAGCTGCAAAAGAAATGGGTATGTTGTGCTGTTGTCCCTGTCCATCTCCCCACCATCTAAGCCCATGATCAGGAAGCCACATGTGGAGGCTAACAGAGCAGTGAGATAGAATGTGTCTGTGCCTCTGAATGACCTCGTAGAGCAGAATTACTCTTCTAGTCCTGGGTTGTCTTAGGGTTATTACATGAATGAGAACAAAATTGAAAATAGTGCAGGGTCTTGTTAAAGCAGGTTAACTTAAACACTAATGAATAAAAATAGCCCTGACCAAAATCTCTCTGCACTAGAAAACAGTACATCACATAGTTTGTGTTTATTTCTCCACTCCCTGGCAGAAAACCAGCCCCCTAAAATTTCCATGTCCTAATCTCTAGAATTCACAAATGCTATCTTATGTGGTAAAAGAGTCTTTGCAATATGTGATTAAGGCTCTTGAGATGAGATGGAGCATATTCTAGATTATCTGGGTGGGCCCAATGCAATAAGAATTCTTAAAATAGGAAGGCAACGAAGTCAGAGAGAAGGACATGTGTGGACAGAAACACATGCTGTAGTGATGAGATTTAGAAGACAGAGAAAGGGACCATGAACCAAGGAATGTTGCTGGCCTCTAGAAGCCAGAAAAGGCAAGGAGATTGATTCTCTTTCCCTTAGACCCAGCGGCAGGAAACCAGCTCTGATAGCACCTTGATTCTAGCCCTACAATAGGTCAGACTTCTGAGATCCAGAACTACAAATCTGTGTTGTGTTCAGCCACCAAGTTTGTGCTAGTGTGTTGTAGAAGCATTGGGAAATGCACACAGTACTCCCTTCCTTATCCCATGAGGGGATTACATACCAAGACCTTCCAGTGGGTACCTGAAACCACAGATAGTACCAAATTCCGTATATGTTGTTTTTCTTATACATGCATTCCCATGACAAGGTTGAATTTATAAATTAGACACAGTAAGAAATTAACAACAATAGTAAAATAGAACAATCATAATAATATACAATAATGAAATTGCCAGCCTCACTACCCTTGTGCTTTTGGATTGGATCGCTGTGCATTCAAGATTGGCCTGAACTACATAGGAAGACCTTGTCTCAAAAACAAAACAATACAAAAAGGTAAAATGAGGATAACTTGAACCCATGCTCTGCACTCATCACAGCTGATTTGATACCAAGATGGCTACTAAGTGACTAATGTAAGATTTCACAATGCTACTCAGAATGGTGCACCAATTTAAAATTTACAAATCGTGGAGAAGAGACAAGATGGCGGACTGGTAGGTAGCAGGAGAGAGACCCTCTCTGAGAGAGACAGCTCAAATGCCAGAATAAAACACCCTGGAGAGTCGCAAACAGAGAGAGATAGACTCTCACAACCCAGAAAGAAACTAAAGCGCAAAAACCCGCTCGAATAAGAGGTCCTGGGGCTACTATTAGTGAAGATAAGATCAGCGAGCACTGCACCCACCTCGAGACGCCCGAATTCCGCCTGACCTGAACAAGCGATCCGTGACGAAGCGACTGGCTTGAGCCGCTGGAGTGCGGAGCTGAACAGCCCGGCGTGCAGCTCGCCAGGACCGGCTCTGCACGCGACCCACCCACAGGCACCGTGAATTCCCACCGCAGCCGCGCTGAAGTCAGAGGTCGGGCAGTCCAGAGTTCTCGGGGACACGGTGAGTGATGGGTATAAGACCCTCCCACGGGAAAGGGGAAACCAACTGGATGACATGTTGGATTTGGGCAGGACAGCCCTAACTCCATAAGGAAGTGGCTTCAGCTTGTTACTCCCCTCGCCGAGCAGATTGGTGGAATCTGCTTGGATTAGGCCACGCCCCTGGCGGGAACCCAGTTACTTCCCTGAGATCAGTGCACACTGATGAAGTGAAGGCCTGCAAAGGTTGACTGGCCCAGAAGGGAGGAGCTAGCGCACACTGCCCGTGGGTGAACTCTAATCTCTGAAAACCTATTGAAGAGGGCTAAAGCTCCTAGCCTGCACCCTCTAGAGGAGTCTTAAACAACAAGAAAAGGGTCTGGGAATTAAACTGTACACTTGTATGGAAGGAACCAAAAACATGACGAAAGGGAGAAATAAGAAAACACTCCCAGCCCCCAACCCTGAGAACATTGATCCAGGAGAGGTAAATACAAAAGAGACTGAGGGCAGCAAAAACGCAACATCAAACACAGCGTTAGCGGACATAAAGAGATATATTCAAGACCTCGTAAGTGGGACCAAAACT
>PVJX010045945.1:0-12506 GCA_004027295.1 Dolichotis patagonum | reverse complement strand
CCTCACACTTGCCAGGCAGGTACTTATGCCACTGACCTAAATCCCCGGCCCTTCTTAAGGTTTGTGATATTGGATATTAGCACAGTTTGGGGAAAAAGAACACACAAATTTAATTTTGTTTTCATATGCTGATGCATGCATGATTGTCTTAGTTTGACATGAAAGCAATGCATAATGTATATCTTTAAAGGGGGATAATAAATTTAGTTTGAGATTTTCCAGGAACATGTACAGAAAAATAAATAAAATATTAGTTCTCGAATTCAGTGAGACCGAATCTCCACAGCTAGAAAGTGCTTCCTTGATGTCCCAACCAGCACCTGGACGTCAGGTTGTTAGTACTTTTCCTGATAAGCAACACAATTGAATGATATTTAGTCAATAGTGTGTGTGAGGATGCATTAACCAACAAAAATCAATCTAGTAAGTAAACAGGCCCAGTAAATGAATCAACAGACTTTTTGAACTCTTACAAATGTATGACATTGACCTCTGTTCTGAAATATTTTTGAAATGAAACCTCAGGGTCCCAGATTCTCTCATGGTAAAAATTTCCTCTTTTTCTCTCTTTTACTCCAATTGCATTGTAATTATTTAACATTCTGATCTCTTATACTACTTGGTTATAAGCCCTGGAGAACAAAAATGTCTGATTTACTTATGTGTTTCCAACATAGGGTCTGAAACACAGTATAAGTATTTAATTTAGACTTATAATTAAAGTTAAGTAGAGCTATAATTGCTAAACACACATATTCATACAAGAACATGTAAACACACATACATGCACACATATAAGAACATGCAAGAAGTTGAAAAACTAATTTTCTTAGGTAAATTAGAAAACTTTGAATTTCTACTATTTAAGGAATCTTTTCATAAAAGAGGTACTCAACTGTATTACATTTAAAAAATCAAATTAAAACCATAAAATACCTATCACTCAGAAAAAAAATCAAAGCAAGACGCAGGAAGACATAGCTGAAATTCTCTTTTCCTTAAAAATAAAGGAACACTTCATATAACGACGTCGTATCTTAGGGAACATAAGTTTCCACTGAAGCTAGGTGTTGGAACGCACCAAGGGTTGTCCACTTTTGTGGCTGTGTGGTGTCCTGTGTGTGGCTTTCCTTCCCAGGGCTGGACCAAGGGATAGATGGAGGCCTGGCTGAAGATATCAGGGGGGAGATACCCTGACATACCCTGTGCTGCTCATGGGGAGAGGCAGGTGGGCTCCCCAACTCCCATCTGCCTGAGTCTTCAGCCCCCAGTGGTCCCTCCGTGTGCTCGCCATGCACAGTGCCTGCGGTAACCTCCTGACTTGTTGGACAGCGATTCTGTTCAATGACCCCTCAAAGCTTGGTAATTATCATGGTCTCATCTGTTCAAGTTAGGATAATTCAGTTATTCTGTATTTACAATTCCTCACTTAAACCACAGCCTTCAAAGCAGTGGTGGCATGCCAAACCACCCTTGTGCTTAACCAACACCTGCTCACCGAGCTGAGTGTTACATGGCTGTTTAATTAAACACGTGTGCATATACCCGGGGCAGAGGGTTTTAGGTGGTAGACACAGCTTTTTTCTGCCCCGGGGGCATCCCCAACATCCATCATTCCTTTGAGGACAACATTCAATAGACAACGAAAATAAGACATCCCTTGCATCCAGCTATTCCATTTGTCTGACATCCTTTCACCCCAAACCATGCTAACTTCCACCTCCAATTTCTTACCAAGAAAAAATGGGCCAACTGAAACATTCACTCCATTCTGCACAGGATTTTGCCTGGGTTACAGTCGATATAATCTACCAATTCCAATTTCCCTACACAGCAGGGTCAGCCTCGCCCAGCAGCCCTAGTCCACCCTGACTTCAGGCAGAGTGGTAGAGTTATCAGCATACAGCCCAGGAACACACAGTGCTCAGTACCATTTGCAATCAGATCTTGCACTGGTGCCCCAGCCTTGATAACTCTACTTCTAAGGAGCTCTAAAGGTTTAAAATGTCAAACCACATCATGTCCCCGGGTCTAGAGACCATTTTTTTGATATGGTCCTGCTGCCTGAGTCCTTGTCCTGGAGGCTTGATTATTTCCCATGTCCCATCCTACTGCAATTCTGGTCCAATCCCAGTTGTACACAGGACAGCAAACAGCTCCATCCTTTTCTGAGTCCCAGGGTAACCAGACTTGAAAATAGCTCTCGTTTGCAGCACCGTTATTAGTGTCCCAGTAAAACCATTTATGGGCTCAAACAAGAACAAAGCAGAACTCAGCTACGGCACTATCAGGAACACTACAGGCTTGCTGAATCCCAGCCGAAACAGGGTCAGGCTTTTACAGGCAAGGAACAGCCCAGAAGATGGTCTTGTGGATTTGCCTTTGGTGGGCAGTTGTTTTGTTTTGGTTTTGGCTTTAACTAAATCTTCTGTCCAGGGTACCAACAACCATCAAACTGTCTTTTTAAAGAAATTTTATAGCAATGTTATCTGTAGCAAGGGACCAGATTTTTTTTCTTTTTACTGACTTCTAATTTTGAATATGTAGTAGAGCATATGTCTGCAAAAATCAATAAACATTAAACTAACAGGAAAATAAAATAAAAACAAAAGCATGTAAAATGCAAGTTCAAAGTTTTGTCATCAAATTCAACAGACTTGAAGTTATTCTAAAACGTTATGGTAAAATATTTTGAATGCTTGTTTCAATTTCTTGATGTCCTTGTCTCTGTGAATAAATGAAAATAATTTCTTAAGAAAATACACGTCCATGAGCTGCACTGTGAGAAACACTGTTTTAATCATGTGGAGTTTCCTTCCCTCCAATCTGCACCAGCGTGCTCTGGGCATCTTCGAGATGAACGGGTGTTTTCCAGGGGTTCCGGGCAGTGCCCGAGGACCACTCCCATTCTCCTTTTCAGCAAGAATTCACTTCCCCAAACTGCAGAGGCACTCAGACTGGTCACTGTGCTCTATCTACCTACCACAGCACTCGAGCTCGGCCAGACCCACACATCTGTACACCTCACTGTGACGAAACAGCAGGTAAGGATTGTTTCTGTCTTCTTTCGGGTCTCCTTCTAGCCCATTCTCACTTTCTTGACTCCTGGCTGGCTAACTCATTCCGACTCGGTGTGTGGGTGTGTGGCTTTGGAGCTTCACGCTGTGTCAGCTCAGGAACTACTTTTGAGATCTGTGCTCCAGCTAAGCCGCAGAGCCCCAGCACCATGAGAGTGAAGGTCACAGAACTTCTGCTTCAAAAGACATAGGCAGCACGGATCCAGGACTCGATCTGTACTTTATCCTGATGCAGTGAGCCAGTTCAGAGACAAGGCAGCATCTCTAACCTTTACAACTGCCAGGTGATTAATCACTGCGCAATGAAAACGACCTCTAATTAGTGAACTCCACACAGTTTGTTTCAAGGGTAAAAACAAATAAACATGTCTTGCAGTACTATCAGTGTTTAAAAACAAGCAAAATTCCAAAGAATCCAGAAATGATTCCCACTGATTCTTGAATCTAGAATTTGGGAAAGTTCCATGTTAGAATAAATCCAGTAAAGTTACAAAATATTCACAAATGCACCTATGAATAAATTTAAAGAATATCAAGACAATTTTTGTATCACAAAAAAACACCTGAGAGTATATTTATCTTTCATCTTAGATCAAACTAATAAACCTTTGTAAGCCCGTCATGCCTCAGGTAGACACAATACTGCAGTGCAAAGAGGGGTTGTGTGAGAGAGCTCTGCAGAGCCAGCATTTCACCCCACGAGGGGACACCCAAAGGCAATCACACAAAAATGTCTTAATCAAGTTCATGATCAACCAAATCATGCACTTTTTTCAGTGCATCTGTCAGGGAATCTTGATTGCCAATTGGACCACTTAAGGGAAAAATGTGTGGTCTGATTCATTTGAATCAAAGCAGAAACAATTTCATTCATAAATGACATGAATACATGTTAATTCTGTTATCTTTTCTGTTGGGGAAAAATGCTTAATTTCACAGAGATATAAGAATTTGTTTTTTGACCATTTGCCATGTTTTCCTAAATACCGTAAGAAAGAAACATTGTATGTACTTTTGAAAGTGACTTTTGACTCAAACTTTCAGGCTCTGTAAACAGCAAGATAGGAAGGAGAGAGATGGGAATAGAAATTGTGTGTGTCACATATAGAATAGGCTATGTGTGAAACCCAGGGCATGCCCAGCCCTTAAACTTGGAAACCAGATTTAACCTTCTGCATCTGGGCAGTCGGCTTAACCACGTGCTTGATATTTGTCACAAAGACTTCATCACTGCATCATAAATGCACAGCTGTCATATTTCACAGAGACCCAGAGTGGCACTGGCACTTTCTTTGAGTTCTGACAACAAGGTGTCTGCATAATTGAAAAGTTTCTTTTGCAAGCATGAAAGTTGTTGAAATTTTTTACAATGGAGTCACTTGAAAGTAGTTTTAATGGACCATGTAATAACTTATTTGACTGTGCTCTTTTATTTTACAAGATCATAAATATTCCATTCAAATGTTGAAAATCTATTCAAATGTTGAAAATTTATGCATGTCAGCTACAACATTATTTAGTTTGTGGTCCATTTAAACTACATTGATGTGTCATTATTAATTATGTCTGCCTGGAAATTTTACATTTTATCTGCAGGATACTCTGGTCTCCAAATTTCACATCTCAATTTATTGTCTGGTGCATGTAATCACATTTAGAAAAAAAACATTACTTTGCCTTCCACTCTCTTGGTGCAGGATTTCCTTCTAGAAAAAATGATTGCATCATGGGCTTATTCTGAGTACTAGTACAGGAGATCAATAAAGATTCAAAGTAAAAGTTTTGAATGTTCAAATGGTTTCTCAAGAGAGGTTGAAAATAAAATTTTACTATCATCTATTTTAGTTTTACAGACAAGCTGCTCAACTGCAGCACTAAAAGTGGAAGAAGTAGGATCTGGGACTCTCCCTGCAATCTAGAGAACTGAGTTTTCAGCAAGAATTTTACAATGAGACTCCATGATCACAGCTGGAAGGCAGAAATGGTCCAGCACAGGAGAAGTACATGGAATCTGAACTCAGACACACCTGACAGTCCCATCTCAGCACTCCAGGTGACTACTGTGTGACCCTGAGGCCTGCTTTCCTGCTTAGAAAGATACCACTACTCACTTCACAGAGCTATTGTGGAGGAATTGAGGAAGCAGATATAAAGTACCCAGCACACTTATTGATATGGACACTCAGTGTCTACTCCCTGCATTTTTATTGTTTTTCTTGTCTCTTCTTCATGACTACGTGCATGCTAAATGACAACTGCTTCTGCTCTGGGGCCACACTGCAGAATGAAGGAACAATGATGTATCAGCACAATGCCAAACAAATTCTTAAGGCCAGTCATAGGAAATTTCCAACTCATATCTTTGGCAACTATCTGTTCCCTTTCCCACGCATACATACACAGAACCCATTTCTTAGAAGCTGGTCCTCACATTCCCCTCTCTGCTTACTTTTCTACTGCTTCTCCTCACTGGTCTTCTCCACTCACAGACTTCAGCTGTGACCCCTAGTGATTAAGGTCTGAAGCTCATATGGCCATCTGCACTTGTTGGTAAGTACCGGACTCAGTGGCCGACACACATCTCTACCTGAGCGACCTCAGGTGCAGCATGTCCAAAAGCATCTTCACTACCTCATCCTACTCAGCTCCCTCTTCGTGTCCTAGATAATGGCATTTCTACCTGGTAATTTCCAAGCTAGACATTCTTCCTAATAATTTTGGGGGGGTTAAATAACCTTTGCTTTCTTTGCAGTACACCTACATTAATTACTTAACTCACATTCGGATTTTCATACCCCCCTGTCTTCTTACTCCCCACCTGTTTTCTGCTTACTTGTGCATCTAGTGCCAATCTTAGCCGTCTTCTTGGATTTCCTCACCTGGCCAGTTCCAGGAACTGGCAATGCCACCACTAGGATCCAGTAAGGCATTAACCTGAGAGTCTAAGCCAGTGGCCTCTGGTCCTTCAGTCACTCTGAACTAGGCAAAATGTCCCAGCCAGCACCCAAAGGACCTGAATGCCCCTTCCCTGAAGAATGAGAGTGTTAGCTTTCCATGAGGCCAATTTTGCCCTAGAGAAAATCAGAGAAGGGATAGATCTGGACAAAATAATTCTTCTCTTCTTTGCTCAAGTGGGCTGCTGTAAGGAAGGTTTCTGCCAGGTGTAGTGGCTCATGCCTATAATCCCAGCACTGGGAGGCTGAAGCCAAACGATCACCGTGAGACTGAGCCCAGCCTGAGCTACAAAGTGAGTTCAAGGCCGGCTTGAACTGCACAGTGAAACTCTGTCTCAAAAAAAAAAAAAAAAGCAGATTTTCTTAATACAAATAGTGTAAAGTATTCCACCTGCTGAGCCGTGCCCTGTGGAATTTTTGGAGCTCACCTTGCAGGGGAAGCCAGCAAAATAATGCATCATTTCATATTTCTTTGCATGCTTCTTTGCACTGCCTGCTTTTCCCTCACTTTCTCTAACCTAGGTTTGTACTTTGCAAACATCAGCATTTTGATCCTTCCTGGAGGTCTGTTTCCTGGGAATTCAGCACTAAGTGCACTTCTAAAAAGGGTACGATGTAACTTTAAATAGAAGGGCTTCACAAGAAGAGGAGAACCCTTGGCTCATTGTGCATTTTCTGGTTCAAGTACTAAAAGAAGATAAAAAATAATCTTTGTAGGTTGAAAGGTTATTGGAGGGAAGCTACAGTCACTCTACAAACCTCAGCTTGGGATTTTCTAGTTGCAAGAGTGAATAAGACAATATAGTAGAATCACAAATGAATAACAATTAGAAGTAAATTTTTCAAGGAAATCAAAACCTCAACTATTACCAGACCCTAAGCTTGGGATAAACTTTCTTTTCTTTTTTTTTTTTCCTTTTCTTTTCTTGAATTGCTAGGGATTACCTCACCCATGCTGGACATGTGCTCTACCACTGTGTTATACTCCAGCCCTGGCTGTGGACAGAACTTGTCATCTCGTCAGGACAATCTTTTTTTTTTTAAGGCATTTTTTTTTGTACTGGAGATCGAACTCACAACTGTGTGCTTGCAAGGCAGGTGCTTATGCTGCTGAGCTAAATCCCCAGCCCCTGTCAGGATAATCTTTACACAAGGGTCTTCCAACAGTGTGAAGGGTTATAGCTTTTAAATTATACTTTTCATAGAATGTTTGAAGCAACACACAATGCTCCCCTTGGAGCTTTTTCTTGTGTTAGAATTCAGTAAAAGCAACAGCAAAATGTTAGAATACAGGCTATAGTTCTTTCATGTAGACAAGAAGTTTATCAGAAAGATACACCAACTCTTGCACAGAGCCCCAAGAGATGGGGGCGGGGTTGCTTTGTATAGGGTGAATCCACTACACACAAAAGCTTGAATGTTGTCCTGTTCCAACAGTTGAAACTAATGTTGCCTGGGAAATTGTTACAATTTCAGTCTCAGAGGCAAATTCTCAAAGAATATCTTTGATGTTACAGAATTCTAGGTAACAAATAGGCACCATCCTTTGGTTTGCAGGATTTATAAAATGTATACAAAGCTAAAATGAAATGGAAAAGAATCATAGACCCGCTGAATGTTTTCTCAGCAAATATCTGGGAGCAACCTCGATAGTTACAATGTCTTCACGCAGTAAACCTCACAGCATGTCTAATGTGAGGTACTTAAGGATGGAAACAGCGTCACATCAAGCTTACCCTGTAACTCAGAGGAAAAGTTATGCAGCAAAGGATTGTATAACCAAGCACAAGACGATACACCATGGACTGAGCCCACAGAAGCCAGCCCCTGTCAAAGCCCAAAGCCAGCCAAATGCTTTGCCCTTTCTATATGGAAGATATTTCACACGAGGCTTTGGCACGGACAGTGGGTATGAGATTAGAAAAACAATTGTAAGGCACATAGCACAAATCAGATGACTGGAATCTACTCCACTCTAGTCTTTAGGAGGTATGATTAATACAGGGCATGGTGTCCAAACTGAACTCACTGCTAGTTTCTGCATATTACAGACCACAGTTTTGTGCCATCTGTGGATGTGTCTTGGCAAACCTCACAAATAGCAGGAACAGAACTATCTCAACATGACTGTCCACACTCCATATGGGGAGATCTTTCAAATGTTAGTTCAATTATTACAAAAGGGAGAAAACATCTTTGTCCTAGGGAGCACAGAACAAGAGCCAGGCGAAGCAACGCTATCCTCCGTAATAGAGAGTCCCACGGGACCCATGGGTAGTTTTCTTCTGCATCACAGCTCTGAGAAACAAAACACACACAAAACAATGTTGTCCAAAGGTCTTGGGAAAAAGCAAATATAAATAATGCTCCTTGACACCCAGTATATTTCACTGCGTCTGACTCATGCTCCAGATGTAAAAACTGGAAACGTGATTCAAATATCTTTTCAGAGCATGTGGTTGGTGTTGACAATCAGATAACACTTGGTGTCAGGCTTCTCACCCTTTTATGATGCACTGAAAGCCAAGCTATCAGCTCATTTTGTTAAATGAAAGTTGAAATTGTGTGGTCATTTATTAACTGAGCACACTGTATATTTCAGCAGCTCAAAAAGGAAAAGTAATTCTATTGTCAGAAGGCAGACGGAAAGCAGAATACCAGGAAGGGTCAGGCTCATTCAGTCCAAGCCCACCTCGTATGAACAGCACAGCTTCCTGGCTCATGCCCTGACCTCGTGCTGTGAGAGTCTTGTTTGTTTGTTTTTGGTTCTACAGAAATGTCTGATTTAAGGAATTAAGTGCAAGAAATCTATTGTAGAATCAGCTTTGTGGTCCGTAAGTCAGCTCTGCAAACAAAGGTGAATCTTACAGGGGTCTTGGAGGGCCACGTGTATGGTAGCAGAGAGCCATCCTCCCTGGGAGGTGCGGGCTTCCTGCACCAAGTCCTCCTCAGTCACTGGTGGAAGGATACTGAGGGCAGGCAGGGTGATTTGTTCTCTGAAGCTTTTGGCCTGCCACAAATGCAGCAAGGCGGGCTCTGGCGGCTCTGAGGAAGCCCTCAGACAAACATAGGCTGACAGTGATCAGTTTGGGTCCAGTCAAAATGAGTCAGAGAATTATGAGTTGGAGACACGGGTAGGGCACCTGTGGGGTCAGCCCCAGATGGATGTGGCATTGGATGCCCCTCAGCTTTGCAATCTTTCTAACTCAGGGAGACACCTTGGGGTGTAAGAAGTTACAAAGAAAATAATAAGACCTCAGCTTCTGAGGATTGCTGCGCACAGGCTGAGGTCACCTGGGCATCCCTATCTGTACAACATGCTGGCGGTGAGAGCTGGGCTGGAACAGGCAGGGGCTCTGGATCTGCCTTTCAGGCAGACACTGTGGGCGATGCTGCTGTGTCCAGGGAGATAGCAAGAAAAGTTCCGCACACGCAGGCAGCAAGCAAAAGACAGGCAGTGGCAGGAGCTACTCAGAGGCGGGTGACAGACGGAAGAGAATAGGGTGGAGCAGAAGCAAGGGCCAAGTCAGCAACGTTTAGAGACGAGTCAGTGCTGGTTGATTTTATTCAACCTGTCCCATTTCTAGGCATCAGTCTGTGCCAATGACATGAAACCCGAGGCACTGCTATAGTTTGGACCTGGAATTCCCCTTCATAAAGGCTGCTGTTTGGTTCCCATATCACGGTGTTACTGCGAGGGGCAGAACGTTTAGGAGGGGCAGCCTGGTGGGAGGAAAGTTGGTCACAGGGGTGGTGCCCTGTATGGAGACACTCAGCGGCCAGCCCCTTCTGCTCCGGCTCTTTCCGCCAGTGCAGCTCTGCTCCACTACCTGCTCCTGGCACGATGTGCTGCCTCACACAGGCCTGGAAGTCACGAATCCCCTGACCAGGGATGGAAGCCCCCAAACCATAAGCTGAAATGACTCCTTCCTCTTTCTAAGTTGACTACCTCAGATATCTTGCTACAGAGATGGAAGGCTGACTAACACGAGACCTGCAAGGGCGGCCGGCATTCTTGTGCTTTTCTGAGTAAAGAAGCAATCAAAGAAAGCAAAGAAAAGCAAAGAAAAGCAAAGAAAAGAAAGAAAAGGAAAAAGGAATGTACCCCATGCCGACCAAGTTCATGAGCCTGTCTTTACTTGTGGGTCATTAATATCTTTCTCGGACTTGAAATGTGACCCACCACCAATGGTTCATGACACCTGAAAGTGTCTTTGTGTGAATCACCCACTGACAACAAGGAGAATGCACAGCAGAAACATTCCACTCCAGCAGTGTCATCAGCCAGGGTTTGCAGAGTGATGTAAAATATAAATCTAGGCTCTGCTCATTAGCTGTCTAGGGTTTCTGGAAACCTCATGATATTAAAGTGCTCTGGCTTATTTAGGAATGCTATATAAGAACTGCTAGAGGATATGACTATTCATCCATGTTGTAGCAATTTCATCTCCTCCTATTCTGGAACATGAAGAATCATGACAGGGCAAACTGAAAAGTGAAACATAGGTATTTATAGCCACAAGAAAATGAATGCAGGAGCAAAGTGTGATGCAGGAAACAGGTCAGGAGGCTTCCTGCTCCACCCTTCCGTGAGCATGATGGCTTGATGACCTCAGGGCAAGGACTGGAACATGGTGGACATTACCATGCCTAAAGTGAGGGGCTTTGCTTCCTGATGAATATCACTTTCATTCTTCAGAAAAAGCACATTTTTGTAGCTCAGTCTATTAATCAGTTTTCCATCACTGTCATGAAATAACTGAGATAGCTGACTTGTAAGAGTGAAGGCTTACTCAGATTCATAGTTTTGCAAGTTCCGGTCTATGATTAAATAGTAGCATTGCACCGGGCCCAGGGCAAGGTAGCATATTATGGTGGGACCACATGGTGGAGAAAGCTGCTCACCTCAAGGATAGGAAAAGAAAGAAAGAGGAAGGGATTGGGGTCCTGGAATACCCCCAATGGGCACACCCACAAAGACCTAGAGACCTCCCAGTAGGCTCCACCCCCTAAAGGTTCCACCACCTCCCAAGGTGCCATCCTGAGGGCCACGTCTTTAACTCATGAACTCTGGGATGCACTTAAGATGAAACTGTATCATTCAGGGTGATTCCACTAAGACATAATAATCCCACTGAACCACAAATTGAGGATTTCGTTCAAAAGACAGACGAGGTTCCAACTTTGAGTTGCTCGCCATGTAAAATCTGTTGTACATTATGAGAATGCAAATTACCCAGCTAAGAATTTCTCACTTTCATCTCTTGTTTTGCAGGTTTTATTAAGTTCTTGATCTGCCCACTTGGCTTCCCATTGCTTCTAGTTTAATCATCCCACAACAAATGACCCTGGTAGGTTATAATTCTATGATGATAATGCCTTAATACAATCTGCCCGTGGACTGGAACAAAACGTCAAGGAACATCTGTTTACATTTTAGTGGTATCACAAGCAAGGCTTTTTGTTTCTCAAGCATTTTGTAAGCATTTGTAAGCTTACAAATAATGCTGCACATTTATTTTTCAGCAGAGGCATTTGATTATATATCCCCTGCTGTGCATTCATTTCCATTGCATCTTAGGCCATTTGGAAGACTACTAGCAAAGTCTTGACAAATTTCTTTATATTCTAATATTAGCACTGTTCTGTTTCACAAAATTGAGGCTTACACTATTTTACCGCAGAAGTGGCATCCACCACTCCTGGTCTCCCTTCCAGCCTCATAAGAGGATGTGATATACTATAAAGAGCAGGGGGCTGGGTAGAAGGCCAGCCACTCTCCTTGCATCTTCAGCTTTAGCAGTCAGGGTCTGAACCACCTTCCCCCTGGGAATGTTATTAAGGGCCAGAAATGAGCTTGAGGCAGGCCAGAGCTCGGTTCCTGAAAGGATAGACACGGACATAAAAATCTGAAGAGAGTGAGTCCACAATGGTCAGTTCTGAGCAGCTGATATTTCTACAAAGATTGAGGAGTTCAGGAGTCAGAGTGGATAAAAAAGGGGATAGAAACAGGAAGATGGCAGAAATGCGGTACCAAACCAGGCTGAGAATTAAATGTACCAAATGTAGAGTCAAAAGAGCAAGCAGCAATTCTTACTTGCCTTGACATCATGAAGCCAATGCTGCTGGCTCCTCAGACCCTGCTTTGGGGGAGTGCAGCACCAGTCCTGCACCAGTAAGTAGAGTCCTGAGCCCGCAGCCGTGAAAGCCACTGGGAAAAGGGGTGGGGAATCAGGAAAGTACTACACCTTTCTCCCTAGGTTTTCCTTTCTGTAAGACAAATAACTCAGACCAAGTCTCTAAGTGTCACCCAAGGTCTAAGACTTAACTATTCTAATGATCCTTTTACCCTATGTATGAACTGAGCAAGACAGATTAGATTGGGGCCAGGGGTTTAGCTCAGTGGCGTAAGTGCCTGCTTAGCAAGTGCGAGGTCGTGAGTTCAATCCCTAGTACCAAAAAAAAAAAAAAAAAA
>PVJX010045944.1:0-12501 GCA_004027295.1 Dolichotis patagonum | reverse complement strand
GCCCTCTGCAAGGGAGGCACATACCATGTGTTCAGTAAACAAGTGTTGCTATTAATTATTTAAAATATGCTCACTACTAAATAGAGTAAGCGCGAGCATTCAGAACACGTGCATATAAGCCCAGCACAGTAGTGTACACCTGTCATCCCAGCACTCTGGGAGGCTAAAGCAGGAGGACGACAAGTTTAAGCCCAGCCTGGGCAACTTAATGAGACACTTTCTCAAAATAAATAAAAAATGTAAAAAAAGGGCCAGATATGTAGCTCAGTGTGGAGACTTCGATTCAGTCCCTAGTACTGAAAAACAAAACAAAACAAAACAAATGAGCATGAACATACAGTTGGACTACTCAGGTTGATATGCCAGTTCTGCCATTTGCAGGATGGCCTTGTCCAAGGGTTTAATCTCTCTGTGCGTCATTCCATTACTACTGATTCATTAGGAAAATGAGCATCTTACTGCATTGGTTGGTCCCTGTGGGCCACTTCACCCTAAATTTTCACTCCACTTGCCCATACCCCTGCAAGGAGGCCTTCATGACATCCCTCATTTGAAAATCTGGGGTGAATTTTGTCCCTGGCTAGGTGTGTGACTGACTCTTACCCCACACACAATGTACCTCTACTTTGTAGAGCAAAGGAATTTAATCTTACAAAGCGTATTTGGGGGTTAAAGGTGTGGCAGTTAAATTTACTTGTATTAATTTGATTGGCTTGGGAGCCACCTAAGGGACTGGTGGAGGACACTCCTGGGTGTATCTGGCGGGCTCACGGAGACCTGGCCTTGGGGGTCTCTATTTGATATCGCAGTCTTCCTCTTTAGCACCAATCTGCTTCAGGCACCACAAACTAAGCAGCTTTGCTCCACTAGCCCCTCCACCATGTTTCTGCCTTGAAGCTTTCTGACCATAGATTGAGCCCCGTAAACCCTGAGCCAAGTTCTCCTTCTTTAATTTGTGGATGTTGGGTATTGTGTCCCAGCGACAGGGCAGATTCAAAAGGCTTACAGGGCAAGCTGCTTTGAAAGGAACTCAAGGGCTTCGAGACCCCTGGTAAGTGTTATATCTGTGTTTGCCTTATCATTTAAAGCTGTCATTTTTGATAGCCCATTTGTTAGCCCACTTTACAGAGGAGAAACTGCCCCTCTGAAAGGTCCCTTCCTTCAGAGCCATGCCACTGTCAGTGATGACAGCTGGAAACTCAGCTCAAGGACAGCACTTCTGAGGAGTCAGAGAACAGTGAACCGCTCCGTGGGCAGTGAGTCCTGGGAGACTGGGCTGCCCCAGGGGAGAGGTCAAGGAGGAGCCCTGGGAGAGGTCAAGGAGGTCCAGAGTGCTGGTCTCAGCAAGTCAAGCCCAAAGGTCAGGGGAGATAGGGACAACTCGAACCCAGCTTTGTCACTGAGTACTCCACAACTTCAGATGAGCATAACCCCCTCCTCGGTGGGACTCAGCTTCTCCAATCAGGACGTTACAGTCCCTGCCTCACAAGACCACAGTAAGGCTTAGGCAGGACATTGCCATACAGACTGTGGCCCCGAGCCTGGGCAGCACACTGGCTCATGAGTGACATCGTCTCGTTACTTAGGGGAAGTGCAACCTCAGCGCGATCCTTGCCTGATGGGACGGCCAAATTGTCTTGTGTTCCCTTCGCATCTCTTCTGACCTTCCTCGTTGACAGATAGAACCTGGAAGGAGGCCAGGCGCTAGGTGTAAAGCCCAAGGCAGGTGGCAGCCCCGCCCTCCACAGACCACGTGCCCCCACAGGCCCCGCCGCCACCGCAGGCCCGCCTCCCCGGACAGTCACGCACGTGCTGCAGCAGTGCCTCCTCCCCCACGGCTTTCATCAGTCCTTTGGTGTCCATCTGGCCAAGGCGCAGGATGTAGAGCGGGCGACCATCTGTACAGGGCCCAGCAAAGAGAGGAACGTTATTCAAGGGGATACCAATGACAAAGCCAAGTCAAGGCTACAGGTAAAAATGTTGCTTACTCAGGGGACGAAACACCAGGCTGAGCGCACCAAGGCCATTTGTTCACTTGGGGACCAAGGGGAACTTGCACCTCCCCTCAGGAAAGGGAACACAGACAGTGTACCCAAAAGGTTCAAGACAACAGGGTGAGGGGCCTGTGGGAATTTCCCACTCCATCCGGGCAACTTTGGTGCCGTCTAAAATCGTTGTGTTTTGGTTTTGTTAGCAACTCAAAACATTAAAAAAAAAAATAAAAAGGCTGGGGATGTAGCTCAGTATGAAGGCTCTGGATTCCATCACAAGTACAAAGAAAAATCCTTTTTAAAAAGAGAATGAACCATGTCATGAAAGAGTACAGAATAGATAAAATTTAGTCCTTAGCGTTCTGTCAGCTGAAGCAAAAACAACTCATGAACAATGATTTATGAAATTAATTCTCATTATTCATGATAATTATGTTCCATAAAGCCACTATGAGCACTTTATTAGCAAAGACCAAACCACTGCTTTCAGGTAAATGTGAGGTTAAATTCCTGCAAGCCTCTAGTCATAAGATTTTTGTTAACCAGTCAATGGATAACTCTATTTGATACCCTTCCATTTAAGATCACTTTATATTATGTTGATTCATCAACACTGAACACCAGACAACAGCACAGGAACTCACACCCAAATGAGTCTACTCAGCACAGGTATTTTCTCTGTAATGTACATAGCAGCCTTCTGGCACACTAAATAGCATATCAACCCTACACTTCTGACTATTTAAACATCAAAACTGCTACAGAGCACAAAAGTACAAAGATATGTCATGAACTAGGCCACCAAAAGGACCCTGTGTACAGCGTAAGGCTGAATCAGGAAAACAGAGGGTTGCCTTGCTTAATCTCAGCAGAGAATGGCATGTCAGGCCACTCGAAATTTCCACCATTCTGTGGGTAAAAAGATGTGGTGTTTTTATACAATGGAGTACTACTCAGCTATAAAGAAGGATAAATTCAAGGCTTTCGTAGGTAAATGGATGCAACTTGACACCATACTCCTGAAATAAATCAGACTCACATGTGTAAACATCCTATTGTCTCCCTAAAAAACTAAAAGAATAAATAGGATCTAAAATGTACAATAGATATTGTGAAAGTGGAAAGAAAAGAAATTGCTCAAAAGGAAAGAACTGGGATGAGGGAAAGGAGAAAAGAAAGAAGGGAAAAGATTATATATATATATATATAATAGATAATTATACTACTAATCTCTATTCATCAAAAGAATGGTTGATGCTTTCATTGTTATTGTTTGATCATTTTTTCACACCTATATCTTATAATCTAAGCAACTACTCTGAAGATAACAATACACACTATATTAATCATTGTTAATCTCCTACTATGTCGTTTTGAAATTCTGTATCATTGTTTTTCTTTCATTTTAAAATAAAAAAATAAACTTCACCATTATAAAATACATGTCCTCAAAAGAGCTGTGAGTGTTGATTTTGGGCTTAAAAACAAATTTCGTCAAGTAGGGGAATTCACAATGTGAAGCCCACAATGAGGACCAGCAGAATATTAAAGAAACTTTGTCAGCCAGTTCTTTGAGAAGGCAGAACATCTGCCCAAATCAATACATGTGGGTTTTTAGATAAAGGTCACTGAAAAGCACTAGGCACTGACTTTAGTGTCTACTTAAATTTTTAAATCTAGAAAAAGATGTCTGTAGTGCCTGGAGCAGTGTCTCCCTAAAATGTCCCCTGGAGCCCTAAAGTATGACTCCTGGAACCTTAAAGTGTGACCTCACTTGAAAACTGAGGCTTGGCAGGTACAGGTTAAAAATCTCAAGATGAGGCTGAGGATTTAGCTCAGCAGCATAAGCACCTGCCTGGCAAGCATGACGTTGTGAGTTTGATCCCTGATACCAAAAAAAAAAAAAAAAATTCAAGATGAAATCATTTTGGACTTAGGGCAAACCCTAACCCAGTGGCCTGGGTTCCTTATGGGGAAAGGAAACCATACAGAGATACCCACAGAAGAAGGCAGTGTAAAGGTGAAGGCAGAAACTGGAGTTATGGTGTCACAAGCCAAAGAGCACGTGGCCCCAGAAGCTGAAAAAGGCAGACAAGGGTCATCCTTGAGAGTCTTCCCAGGGAGCTCAGCCCTGCTGATACCTCAGCCTCACACTTCTGCTTCCAACCTCCAGAATAGGAGAGAATGAACTTCCATTGTTTTGAGCCACCCAATGTTTGGTTGCTTGCCATGGCAGCCCTAGGGGATGATGCAATATTCACAGAGCCATTGCATGAATAATCACAAGGATCCAAAGCAATGGTGGCTAACTCAGCCCAGGGCAAACATTTGTCCTCCGACCAAAGGCTATTCAAGTTCTACCTTCTTCATGGCTGGGGAGCATTCCAGAGGTCCCCAAAAAACCCAAAGGGAAAATAGGATGTTAGCATAAAGTGTGTCACTTGACAGTGACCATACTGTACAGTATACATCAGGTATGTAGGTAAAGGACACACCTAAGTCCTGGTAATGCCAGCCCCCTGCATAGAACTCCTCCAGGAGTGCTGGGGGCCTCCAGGTCTGAAGGAGGAGGTCCACTTGGTGCTGCTTCCGCCAGCTCAAAGACTGGCACAGCATCTCCCGGGCCTTGTCCAGGTGGAAGTCCCTTGCCCGCAGGAACCGGAGGATATGCTGGTCTTTGGGAATCTGAGAGACAGACAGAGAAAAGCCCACAGATAAAATTATAAGAAGAGATTTCTATCTCATCTGCAGAACACTCAGCTGGAAAAGAACTCTATTTTCCCTAACTGTCCTCCCTCCTTGTGCTGGGAACAGCAACTTTCCCTAGAGCAACTTCTCCTCCTCATCCTTCTCCTCCTTCTCCTCCTTCTCCTCCTTCTCCTCCTACCACCTCAGTGTACCACTTACGCAAAACCAGCTATAAAGGCTGCCCTTTGGAGGCTGGGGATTTAGCTTTGCAGCATAAATGCCTTCCTCGCAAGCACTAGGTTGTGAGTTTGATCCCTGGTACTGATTTAAAAAAAAAAAAGCTGCCCTTTTGTGAGTGCTCACTCTGGGCTGGACACCCTTCTAAGCACTTTACATGGATCAGTCTTTAAACTCACTATAGGAAGTATATACCAACATCATCCCCGTTTTACAGATGAGAAACAGGGGAGGGCGCGTTAAATCACAGTGCAACACTAAGTAGCTCCTTCCTCTCTTTACTGAAGGGAAAAGAAAGGTAAGAAACCCAGGCCTTCTTCCAATGAACTGAAGACAAGGCCATGAGTGGGATGTACAGGCACAGTGTACATCCATATTACAGCAGTCAAGAGTCTAAAGCCAAAATCCATGGATATTCAAGAATCACCCTCAAAAAAAAAAGACTCACCCTCCAAAGCCACATAATCTCATAGAATGAGACAGTACATGAACATGTTGGAAGCCTTGTAGGTTAGTGTAACACGGGAGTAGGGTGCAACCAGCATCTATTGGCTGGAGGCCAGAGATGCTATTAAACATCCTACAGTGCACACAACAACCACTGACTACAAAGAGTCACCTGGTCCCAAATGCTACTAGCACTGAGGATGAGAAACCCTTCCAAAAGTGGTGCCCTCAGTACATGTTATGGGTGCACAGGACAATAACAATAAAAATGAAACAGTGTAAGGCTTTAACATTGCTAATTACACAAACTTGCCTCCCAGTGCCTGCAATGATCCCTGCCATTGGAAGTAAGCCCCCTGCACCCACCTTGCCTTTGTGGGTCTCCTGCAACCAGTGCCGAAGCTGGATCAGGCAGCTCTCCTGCATGGGGGTGAGATGGCCCAGGCACCTCTCAATGTAGTCTGCATCCAGCTTGTCCCCTTGGAGGAAGAGAGAGACTTAGGACCAGCGAGAGATGCCTCACCCCTGACCACATGGTCCAACCTTTCTGTTGTCCTTGATTTACTTACTGGCCACTGTGGCTCTGTGATGTGGTTCCAAGCCAGGCCATACCCCTCCCCATTCATCTCTCCAATCCATTTCCAAAGAGACTCTGAAAACTCGTGCAGGACCCTCCAAAGTCTCACTGTGGGAAGTGACTTCTCCTCTTTGACCCTCAGAATAGAGATGATCTCACTCTCCAGAGAGGCTCTGAAGATCTTCACCAAGTGCTCAGGACATGCCTGGTCTCAGGCTACTCCAACTTCTCATGAGAGCGAGTCACTGTTATCTCCATTTTGGACAATACTGAACCAAAGAGGGAGATTGAGTCCACAGAGTGACCAAGGCTAGGAGTGTGCCCGGCAAAGTGGATGTGGGTCACAAACACCAGTCCCTTTGCCTTCCCACCTCCCAAGTTCCTTTTATAGGGAATGAAACTTTTGGTACACACAGCCTGGATCCCTGTCTGCTTAGGGGTCTGAGAACCACATGGATCAGCCCCTCTGGGAAACCCAAGCTCACATAATCCAGCTGTTTGGGGTTAGCCTGTCACAGGCATGCAGAGGTTAGGCCTGGCCTGGGTCTTATTGCTAACTTTTTTGTCTGTATGGGGGAGTGAACCCTGACCCTTTACATTGAGCTACATCCATAGCTCTTTTTACCTTTTAAGACACATCTCACTAAGATGTTAAATGCCCAGGCTGGGCTCAAACTTGGAATCCTCCTGCCTTGGCCTCCCAAAGTGCTGGGATTACAGGCATACATCACTGTGCCCAGGTTGTGTTTCTGACTCTTAACCACTAGGGTAGCAGATCCTGGGACCCACTGCCTCCTAGCACCTCAGCAGGGGACAGAGATGTTACACAAAGTGGCAGCCCCTGTGGGAAGAGCTGCTTCTTTGTGGATGATGGCACAATATGAAAGTAAACTGAATGTCAGTATGTCCAATAGAAGTTCCTCTGTTTTTGGTTCCCCCCAAATAGAGGAACCCAGGGCCAAGGGCCACACCAACTGGGCAAACTGAGGCAGAGGGATCAACCTGAGTGGGACCAGCTGAATTCATGTAGTCAAAGACAGAGACTTCAGAGATGAGGAGGGGCAAGCACAAACAGGGGAGGCAGGAGTTCCCCAATCCTTCCGGCCCCAGGGCAGATGTGAAGGCCCTTTTCTGTTTATCAGTACAAAGGCCCAGTGATCCAGAACAGGGCACAGGGGCCCGAGCGCCTTCTGCCAGCCACCCTGAGCACCAGCACAGCTTGCAGACAGCACAGGAGAGAAGGGACAAAAGACTCATGCAAAATATGGAAGGCACAGGGCACAAAGTCACGGAGAACACCCAGCAAGGTACCTGCTGCACGAATGGATTTTATTCTCCCAAGCACAGGCCCAGAGGTAACATTAGTTACCTGGTGCTATCACACAAGTGTCTCAGGGGCCAAATTCTCTGTGAGTGGTCCAAAAGGGAAAACTAAGCCATCACGAGCGGCAGGTGTGCACATGGTTAAAATGGGGTTTGTGGCGTCTGTGCATTTTTGTCTCCTGGTTTGTTGGGTTTGTTTCTGTTTTGTTTGCCTTTCACATTATTCTGTAAACATTCTCCATGTCAATAAAAGACTAAGTTGTGACAAAGGGCAAACTGCCTTCATACACAAAGAGCTCTTCAATAAAAAATGGATGAGCAAATAGAAAAAGGACAAAGGACAGTAACAAGGATTCATCAAAGAAAGGAAAACTGAACATGAAAACATGTACTTTCGTATTGTGCCATGATCCACACTTTTGACAGAAAAATAGACTGCCAGATCCTCCAAAGATCACTCTTCCTGCCTTTTAGAGGTCTGGAACATTTAATAAGACTCATGTTGGGGGTTAGGATGAAGAGACACACTTACATATTTAAGTGGAAACAACAATTAGTATAACATCTTTGGAGGCCTAAGAGGTAAATCTACCAAAATTTTAGTTGCATATAACCTTTGTCCAACAATTCCACTTTCACCAGGTGAGGTGGCACACACCTGTAATTCTAGCACTCAGGAGGCAGAGGCAGGATTACCGTGAGTTCCAGGCCAGCCTGGACTACATAGCAGGATCCTGTCTCAAACTAACCCCATAAAAAAAGCAATTCCACTTTTAAAAATGTATGCTATGTACAAACTGTGATCAAAACATATGGTGTATAAGTAATATTTTGTGTAAAAAACATTTTATTACAGTAAAAGACACATTGACATTACTCTTCTACAAAATAGTCCCTGTCATAATTGCCTCAATGTCCTGAGTCAATTCAATATGTTCATTTTTCATGGCTATTTTGATTTTGGCAACAAGCCAAAAGTCCCACAGTGCCAGATCCAGTGAATAAGGCGGATGAGGACACTTCATACTGTTTGTAGGAGCCACACCTTTCTGTTGGATGTCACTTGGCAGCACACTTCATGGTATTCTTTATCTCAAGGCATAAAGACACAAAAGAGTTCCAGAGCTGCTTCAGAAAGTGCCAAGAGTGATGGGACAAGTGTGTTTGACAAAAGGGAGTACTGTTGGGGGATTAATGGCTATTCATCTTTTACTATGAAACTATTTTTAATTTAAACAATTACCATATTTTTATCATCATATATACAAGTATATATAAAATGTAAACTCATTAAGTATAAGTATAAGCTATACCACATTATTTGTTTTTTGTTGGTTTTGGTTTTTTGAGGCAGAGTCTTATTATGCAGTTCTGGCTGGCCAGAACACTGATACAGCCCAGGATGGCCTCAAATGCATAGTGATGTTTTTGTCTCAGCCTCCCAAGTGCTAGGATTACAGGTGCACATCACCACACCCAGCTGTATTTTTTTTTAATAAGCCTGGTGTGGTGGTACACATCTTTAATTCCAGCATTCTGGGAAGCTGAGAGGAAAACTGCAAGTTCAAACCTAGCGCAGGCAACTCCTCAAAATAAAGAGAGGTTGGGATATACCTGAGTGTTAGAGCTCTTGCCTACTATGTGCCCTGGATTCTGCTCCTAGCATGGAAAGAGTAGTGTTAATGGGGCCAGGGATTTAGCTCAGTGGCATAAGCAGTGGCAAGTGCAAGGTTGTGAGTTCGATTCCCAGTACCACAAAAAAAGAGAGTAGTATTAATAAATGTATGCTCACTAATAAATAAGGAGCAACCATCTGTACTATGAAGTATTAAAAGAAGATACATGCAACAATATGGGAAATTATTCTAACAACATTAGTGAGAAAAATCAAAGCATCAAATAAAATGTATAACATGCTCTCATTTGTTCGACATAAGTTAGATATGTATGCATGTGCACACGTACATGTCACATGCATATATATGGCTATAGCTTCATGAAAGACAAAACTGTTACAGCCTCTGGGGGAAGGGAAGGACCCTTACTGCATTTCACATCTTCCCAGTGATCTGGATTTTTTTCTACCATGATTATGCATTACTCATATAATTAAAAATAGTAATAACCAGAGAGTAAGTCAGTGCTAAGGCACTGGAGGTTAATTCTTGATCTAGAAATAAGCCAGCTCTGGCCAGAATGGAGCCAGGAAGAAGCAACCAGCAGAGGGAAGAAGCTGAGTCATTCCACACCCAGAACATTCCTCCCTCCACCCTCCTCCCTGCCAAGGGGACCAAAGGCAGCCCTCCCCTCTTCCCATGGAGCAAGCAAGAGCTGTAGGCTGTCCTGGACTGTGGGGTCGAGGGTGCAGAGCTAGCCAGCTGGCCTAGTGCAGTCACCTACCTTCGGTAATGACACCCTCTGGAGCAGGGCCTCGGGCACTGCTGATCACTTCGCTCTCCAGGGAGCTGTGGTCCTGTGGCCCAGGTTGTCTGTGAGTGTCCTCCTCCCACACTGGAGCTGGTATCCAGCGGGGCAGATGAGAGGTGCCCTGGGAGATGAGCTCATGCAGGTAATACTCGATCACCTCCTTCCCCTGGAATCCAGAGAGACCCCAGACGTGTCACCATGGGCCAGGACAGCAGGGGCCCCTCACAGTTGCAGGTCACTCTGTCTAGGATCCCAGCCCAGACACTGTGGTCTACGGGCAGCTGCAAGGTCATAGGATGGGAGTGTGCCAAGAGTGTCAGATACATGTGGGATTTCCAGACTCAGATGGAACAAAGAATATGAACTAACAGTTTCATATTGACAACACATTAAATAAATTATGTTATTAAAATTAATGTCATCTGTAATTACATAAACAGGCCTCCACCCAATTAAGGATTCTGAGTTCTTTAAATCAAGCAAAAACAACTTTAACCAGAAAAACTCTCCAAAGAATGTTCCAAAGTTCACTACACAAGCCCCCAGGGCACAGTTATTCAGTGCCTCTACTATAGGTAAGTCTTTCCCGCCGTTATGTCATGTGATACAGTCACGACTAGGAACCCATTTTACATATGAGAAGACTGGTCAGGGAGGTAAAGGCTCTTGCCCAGGATCACACAGGTTGTCAGGGGGCAGAACAATGCCGGGCACCTCCTTCGACTCACCCTCTGGACATTGGCTGTGTACTGCTTCATGGCAATCTTCTCCAAGGCACTTTCAAAGCCAAAGAAGGATCGGATGTCTAGTGAGGCAGATTGCTCAAAGCAAGTCCAATCTTCATTCTCAGGGTGGACCTGAAATCCAAACAGGCCAATGCCAGGGTCTCAGTGCAGGGGATGTCATGCCCTCTCAAGGGCGGTGGATGGCATGTCATACCCTGTCAACACCAAGGAGCCTTGCCCAGAGAACAAGACCAAGTCTATATACTGGCCTTGGAACAAAGAGTCTTTCATGAGAGGCTAGAGAAGTAGAATCTGATAGCTTAGCCCCTCCCCTTAAAATTATATGCAGACATGTAGATTTATATGTAAATAATAGGTTTAGTATAGCATATCATTTATATAAGTTATATATCAATATTACATATATGTTTTAGGTATGCATATTATTGTTATTATATATTTAGATATGAAATATTACATGTGAGGTTTCACCAAAAATACTGAATGTTTAAATAACAATGTATTACAGTAAAAGACATATCACCATTAACGCCCCTCAAAATACCCCACACACACACTTCACACACACTTATCCCATCATTCTTGCCACTTTCTGAAACAGTTCTGGAAGTCTGCTTTTATGACTGTCTTTATGAGGTGTGATAAAAAGTTAGGTGAATGTCGTTGTCAAGTGCCATTCGACAGAAAAGTAGACTTGTTAAAAATATTATTGTGTGTCCTTGTCCACCTTATTCACCAAATTCAGCACTGTGCCACTCTTGGCTCTTCTCCAAAGTCAGAATGACCATAAAAAGTAAAAGTTTTGAATCAATTCAGGACATCAAAGCAGTCACAGCAGTGCAACTAAAGATATTAATGAAAGAGGACTTCCGAGACTACTTCAGGAAGTAACAAGAACACGACAAGTGTGTCCAAAGAGAAGCAAGGGGAACTATTTTGAGGGGGTTAACGGCAATGTGTCTCTTACTGTAATACATTTTTTAAATTTAAACTTTCTTCATATTTTTATCACACTCATATTTTTATGTATCCATAAATATAAATATGTCAGCAAAAAAAAAACCCTTAATTGTTGAAGCTACTTTCAGACCTCGACCTCATGCTCTTGGGAAGGTACCAGATAGTTTACAGAACATGCAGATTCCCAGGCTGGCCCCTGACAGTGAGCAAGTGCTAGGTGGAGCTGGGGACCCACACCCCCAGGCAGCCTCAAGGTTGCCAGTTTCCCTGCTGGCAATCACCCCAGTGCACTGCGCACAGATACCTGCTGCCTACAAGAGGCTGGACTCAGGCCTGTTCCAGGAGGAGCTGGAGGCAAGGATAAAAGACACAGTGGGCATTTAGTGGATGCCAGCTGCATACAGCACCATGCTAAATGGCAAGGACCTGAGAGATAAATGAGGCAAAGCCCCTTCATGGGGGAGATCCAGAAAAAACACAGCAGAGCCACCCATGATGCTCCATAATCATCATTCTGGAGCTGCCCTCCCTGAAAACTCCAATCCGAGGGCCAGCCTGGGCTAAGGGGCTTTACCTACACCATCTACTCAGTCCTCCCTGCAACCTGAGGGTCTGCAAGGCAGGATCCATTAATGCCAGCAGATATGAATGGTACGGCCGAGAGACAGGAAGTCACTTGCCCACTCAGCAAGAAAATCGCAGAGCTAGTTGCACTCAGTCAGTGTCTTCCAGGCTCCTTCCTCCAGCCCCACAGCTAACAGGACCTGGTCCTGCAGCTCCACCTGGTCGCAGCTTGCTAATGCTGTTCCTGCTGGAAAGCTGTTCCCAGCCCTTCATGGCGCAGTTCCTCTTATCTGCCATCTCTCAACCTCACTGGCACTTTCTGAGAGGCCAAAGGGACACTGGTACTTAAGGGAGGACCTCTCATCTCATCTCTGTAGTCCTGCTGCTGGGTCCCCTCCTAGCACTGTGACAAGGAAACACATGGGGATGTGTTTGCCTCTCCCCAGTGTCTCCCCCTCCCACTGAAAGCCATGTGAGGACAGCGGCCTGGCAGGCTGGTGCATGGCTGGGTGCCCAGTTCCTGGCAGGGTTCTGGCACAAT
>PVJX010045943.1:0-12511 GCA_004027295.1 Dolichotis patagonum | reverse complement strand
ACCTACTTTGAAAACCTCTACTCTCATAGGTTCGATAACACTGAAGAAATAGATTCCTAGATACATATGAACTACCAAAGCTGGATCAGGAAGATGTAAAACTGCTGAATAACCCAATTTCTATTACTGAAATTGAAAATGTAATTAAGTCCTTGCCTACAAAGAAGAGTCCAGGCCCAGATGGATTCACTGCAGAATTTTACAAGAAATAAAAAGAAGACTTAATTCCAATATTCCTGAAACTCTTCAATGAAATTGAAAGGGAAGTGATTCTTCCTAAGTCATTCCTGAAAGCAAATATCACTCTAGTACCAAACCAGAGAAAGACTCAACTAAAAAAGAGAACTATAGGCCAATCTCCCTAATGAACATAGATGCAAAAATTCTCGATAAAATATTGGCAAACAGGATGCAGCAAATCATCAAGAAGATTATACACCATGACCAAGTAGGATTCATCCCAGGAATGCAGGGATGGTTCAACATACCCAAATCAATAAATGTAATCCACCATATCAAGAGAGCCAAAAGGAAGAACCACATGATCATATCTATAGATGCAGAAAAAGCTTTTGATAAGGTCCAACACTCATTCGTGATAAGAACCTTACAGAGAATTAGAATAGAAGGTCTTTATCTCAATATGGTAAAGGCCATCTATGACAAAACAACAGCCAGCATCATATTAAATGGTCAAAAACTGAAAGCCTTTACCTTAAAATCAGGCACAAGATAAGGATGTCCATTATCACCACTCCTATTCAACATAGTACTGGAAATTCTAGCCAGAGCAATAAGACAGGAAAGAGAAATAAAAGGAGTAAAGATAGGAAAAGAGGAAGCTAAATTAATGTTATTTGCAGATGACATGATACTTTACATAGAAGACCCCCAAAACTCCATTGAAAAACTCCTAGATATAATAAATAAATTCAGCAAGGTAACAATACAAAGTCACTACTCAAAAATCAATAGCATTTCTATACACTAACAACAAAAGTACTGAGAGAGAAGCCACACCCTTTACACTAGCATCCAAAATAGTGAAATACTTAGGAATTAATCTCATGAAAGAAGAGCTCTACATCAAAAATTATAGTACCCTGAAAAAGGAAATCGAAGAGGACCTCAGAAAATGCAAAGACATCCCCTGTTCATGGATAGGAAGAACAAACATTGTAAAAATGGCCATTCTCCCAAAATTACTATACAGATTCAATGCAATCCCAATCAAAATACCACTAACATACCTCATAGATCTAGAGAAATCACTACTAAAATTCATCTGGAACCAGAAGAGACCTAGAATAGCAAAGGCAATTCTAAGCAGCAAAGGCAAGGCAGGAGGCATCACAATCCCTGACTTGAAATTATACTACAAAGCTACTGTAATAAAGTCAACATGGTACTGGAATAAAAACAGACCTGAAGATCAGTGGAATAGATTGGAAGACCCAACCACAACCACAAACTCACTCAACCACCTTATCTTTGATAAAGAGGCCAAACATGGTCGCTGGAAGAACGACAATCTCTGTAACAAATGGTGCTGGAAAAATTGGCTATCTGTATGCAGAAGACTAAAACTAGACCCATGTCTATCACCATACACTAAACTAAAATCTAAATGGATCAAAGATCTAAATAGTAAAACAGAAACACTAAAACTTCTGGAAGACAAAGTAGGTAAAAAAATCTCAAAAATATAGGGGTAGGAAGAATTCATGAATAAGAACCAAACTACATGGGAAATACTTCCCAGAATCAATAACTGGGACCACATCTTATTAAAGAGTTTCTGCATGTCAAAAGAGGTTTCCAGCAGAGTGAAAAGAAAACCCACAAATTGGGAAAAAAATTTTCATGGACAGTTCCTCAGACAAAGGACTTCTGTCTAGAACTTATAAAGAATTTAAAAAAATCAGACCCTTGAAATTAAAAGACCCATTCCAAAAATGGGCATCTGAAATGAATACACAGTTCTCACATGGAGAAATATGAATGGCAAATAAATACATGAAAAAATGTTCATCATCATTAGTTATGAGAGAAATGCAAATTAAAACCACACTGAGATTCCATCTCACTCAGGAAAGAATGACCAGGATAGAAAATACTACCAACAACAAGTGTTGGAGAGGCTGTGGGGAAAAAGGAACTCTTCTGTACTGTTGCTGGGAGTCTAGACTGGTGCAACCATTGTGGAGGTCAGTCTGGAGATTCCTCAAAAAGCTGGGTTTGGAAGTTCCATTTGACCCAGGTATTCTATTGCTAGGCATATTACAAGAAGAACTGAAAACATCATACCACAGTGATATATGTACACCCATTTTTATAGCAGCACAATTTTTAATAGCCAGATCTTGGAAACAACCTAAGTGCCCATCAACTGAGGAATAGAGAAAAAAGTCGTGGCATTTTTATACAATGGGGCACTACTCAGTTATAAAGAATGATCACTTTGAGATATTTATAAATAAATGGACACAACTTGAGACCATACTCATAAGTGAAATAAACCAAACTCACATGTGTAAATACCATATAGTCACTCTAGTATGAGAGTTGGTAAGTGTATATAAGATTTTATGGTAATCATGATTTCCCATTTCATTGCTTTGAAGCCTTTCAATGTTTTCATTCATCAGTTGGAATGTTTTTAATGTTTTGTTTAACTTTATTACACGTGATGGTATGAACAGCTGTTTTGCAGAAAACAAAACATTATGGCAGCCATTGCTGATTTAATATCGTCTTGCTTAGAAGTCCTACCATGCTTCTACTCTGGTAGAACCATCAATTCTATCATGTTGTGTCTTACTGGGATTTTAATATATGTGACAGTATAAACAAATATTTTTATTGAAAATGAGATATTATAGTAGCCATTGATCATTCTCTGTTATTCAGCTCAGAATGTCCTGTAATTCTTTCCTTCTTTTGAATGGTTTTATACTATTTTGGTATGTTTGATATTATTGTATTTGAAACTATGTTCAACTATAGCAGAGAAAGAGACATTGTGATAGCTAAAAAAAAAAAAAAGACCACTTTCATTGCATCCCACAGATTACAATAGGTTGTTTCTGCATTTTCATTAAATTGTAGGTATTGCTTTATTTATTTATTAATTTCATTGGTAGCCCACTGGTTGTTTAAAAAGTTGTTTAACTTCCATGTATGCATGCAGGTTTTGCAATTTCTTTTGCCATTAGTTTCCAATTTCAGTGCACTATGATCAGATAGTATGCATGGGATAATTTCAATACCCTTGCATTTACTTAAGAATGTTTTATGGGATAATATATGGTCTATTTTGAAGAATGTCCCATGTGCCACTGAGAAGAATGTGTATTCTGTTGTGGTTGGGTGGACCACTCTGTAAACATCTTCTAAGTGCAGTTGCTCACAGGTTCTATTACTTCTTTGCTGACTTTTTGTCTAGTTGATCTATCTCTTTGTGACAATGGGCTGTTATGGTCCCCTGTAATAATTGTGTTCTTGTGTATTTGGTTTTTCATGTCCTTTAGTATCTGTCTTATATAGTTGGGTACTCCTGTGTTTGGTGCATATATATTTATAATTGTTCTTCCTCTTCAATTTTTCCACTTATAAGTATGAGTGACCCTCTTTGTCTCTTTTAATCATTTTAGGTTTGAAGTTCAGATTGTCTGCAAATAGAATTGTTACTCCTGCTTTTTTCTGGGTTCCTGTTGCATGGAATACTGATTTCCATCCTTTGACTTTTAATGTATGAGTTTCCTTTTGGGTCAGATGTGTTTCTTGTATACAGCATATTGTGGGATCATGTTTCTTGATCCATTCTGTCAACCTATTTCTTTTGATAGTTGAATTGAGGCCATTTACATTTATGGATATCACTGATATGTACTGACTCAACTTTGCCATGTTATGTTCCAGTAGTTTGCTTTCTGCTTTTCCCCCTTATTTAATTGCTTGGCCTACCTGTGGTTTCTGTTGTTCTGGGGATTGTGGTCATTTTTATCTCTGTCTAGTATGTCTTCCAATACTCTTTCTAGGGTTGGTTTGGTGGACATAAACTTCTTCTGTTGTTCTTTGTCATGGAAGTATCTTGTTTCTCCATTAAATTTGAATGAAAGTTTTGCTGGGTACCTCAGTCTGGGTTGAATGTTGTTGTATTTCAGGGCTTGAAATATCTCATTCCAATCACGTCTTGACTTGAGGGTTTGTACTGAAAAGTCTGGTGTGATTCCAATGGGCTTTCCTCAATAGGTGACTTGTGTTTTTTCTCTAACAGATTTTAGTATTCTGTTTTTCTGTTGTACATCTGAGATCTAAATTATTATGTGTTTGGGTGTAGATTTATGTTGGTTTTGACTGTTTGGCGTTGTGTATGCCTCACTTATCTGCATATCAGATTTTTCCCCATGTTTGGGAAGTTTTCTCCTATTATTTCTGTGAATATTTTACATATGTCATTTGTATTGACTACAGTGTCTTCACTAATGCCTATTAATCTTATATTGTTGCTCTTGGCATCATCTTGAAGCTTCTGGATTGTCATTTCATGCTGCTTTGTTATTTTTAAAAGTTCTATCCTTTCATGATCACTAATTGCGATACTGTCCTCAAGGTCCAAAATCCTATCCTCAGCTTCATTTAAATGGGTTTGCATGCTTTGAATCGAATTTTTTGTTTCTTGGATATCTCCTTCAGTTTGTTTCATGATTCTGCTTGTTTTCTATATTGTTCATTCAAGGTTTCAATCAGTTTCCCATGTTCCTATACTTTTTTCTCTATTTCTTCTTTAGCTGTTCTCAGCAACTCCTTTACTAAGGTTGTTACTTCTATCTTTACCTGGGAGAGTACTTCTAATTTGATTTCCTCTATGGCCTCATGGAGTTTTTTTTTTTTAATTTCATTCACTATATTTTCAGAGATTCCTGGTGTGTTACCTTTGGAGTCCTCTATTTCAATGTCTCCTGTACTTGCACCTGTTGGACTGGATGTTTGAGATTGCATTCTGCTTTTTCGTTTTGCCATTTTCCTCTTTTTAGTTAGTGTTTGGTTCTTCAGACCCGTTAGTGTGAACTGTTGGTAATATGTATCTTGGTGTCCTACTGTAAGGTTGGTATTTGTCCAGTTGCTGGGTCCCACAATGAAGAGCTGGACCGGTCACCTGACTCCCCGCTGCAGGGCCTGTTGGGTTAGTCCTGTATTCTTCCTGGGCTGACAAGCTTTTAGTTCCTGATGGTACTTTATCTTCAGGTTATTCCAGGTCATCAAATCTCCCTGTCTATTGTGTTTGTGTTGGCTGAGGCCCTACCGTGTCCCTATTGTGTGCCTGTGTGTCTCATAAGCCCTTTTCATTTTCTTCAAGGTGTGGGAGTCCTTTTCAACACACTCCTCACTCTGCCTGATGTTTTCTGTGTGTAGGAAGGGGTCACCCTCACTCTTGTCAGACTTACCAAGGTCTTACAGTTAGTTGGAGGGAGCTTTACTGCTGACCCTATTTAGCTACTCTACACCTCTATTTTAGGGGCATACTCACCACACTGACTGGAGCCAGCTTAGATCTTGGTACAGTGAGGCAGTCACTTAATCTCCCTTCAAAGTAGCACAGATAGTCCGCTGTAGTCCAAGGTTCCTCTGGGTGCAGAGTTCCAAGTTTTCCCGGTGAACGCTGGGATTCTGCTGCTGCTGATGCCTAGGTGTACGTAGTCAGGGCCCAGGGTGGGTTCCCGGCCAGCTGGCTGCTTGAGGTTTGCCAAGCACAGTTGGATTAGGCCCACTGATCCCTCTCTTATGCCTTGGGGTGGTATCAAATGCAGGGCGTGGTCTTACTGCCTGGGGGCAGAGTTCCAAATTTGCCTGGTGTGCCTTGGGGTTCCACCCAGCCGCTGGAGTGCCCCCAGTCAGGGCCTGGGGTGGGCTCCCAGGCCTGCTAGCTGCCCGGGGCTTGTCCAGTGCAGTCCAATTAGGTCAGAGGGTCCCTCTTGTGTGCCTTGGGGTGGTATCAGACACAGGGCATGGTCTTACTGCCTGGGCGCAGAATTCCAAATTTTCCCAGTGCGAGTTGGGGTTTTGCCCGCCACTGAAGCACACGAAGTCAGGGCCCAGGGTGGGTTTCTGGCCAGCTGGCTGCTTGGAGTTCACTGAGCACAGTCCGAGAGGCCCACCGATCACTCTTTCACACCTTGGGGTGGTATCAGACGCAGAGTGTGGTCTTCTTTCCTAATTATTAATGGAACTGAATGTTTTGTTCTCTGTTTTAGTTACTTTTTCTCATGATGAGACAAAATACCTAACACTCAAGCTTAATGGAGGAAAAGTTTATTTCAGTCCCACAGTTTGTAGAGGTTTCAGTCCATAGCTAACTAGCACAAAAAAGCAGGGTGGTGTGGCTGAGTGGCAAGGGAGAAGCAGTCTATGGCAGGCATAAGATGGCAAAAGGAGTAAGCTACAAGCTATAAGGGAGGACCATAGCTATTTCTGTTCCTTATATCCTATCATTTAGGGCAGGTAGTACTCCCACCCATAATCCTAGTAAACCAATCCCAGCATTACATCCTTGATCACAGCAGCTGTTATGATTTGTGTCTCGATGTCCCCCCAAAGCCTCATGAGGACACAAGTTTTTTTGGAAGCAGCTGTATCTGGAGTTTATGATTGATTCTTCAGGCAATGATGGGATTAAGAGTGCTGAGATTAAAAGTGGGTGACTGCTAGAGCAGTCCACTGATTACATTGGCACTGCCAATCCCAGTAACTGGATATGATATACAGCAATTGGCTCCTGCCACTCTACCTTGTTCCTTTTGCTGTCCTCTGCCATGAACTGTTGTCCTCTACCATCTGCTACCATGACTCAGAGCCAGCCGATTATGCTCTAAAACCTCTAAAAACTGTGAGCTTATCAATCTTTCCTTCATTAACTTTGGGTGTCAGGTTTTGTCTCAGCAACAAAGGTAACTAACACAGAATTATAAACCCTAGATCCAGATTCCACCAAAAAGCCTACCTATGACCACATAAGGCTACGGGGAGAAACAAGACACAAGCTGTAACATTCTTCTAATTTTTTCTTTTCTTTTTCCTTCCTCCTCCTGTTTCCCCTTCCAACTCTTTCTAGCCATTTCCTCCTTCCTTCTTTCCCCTTCTACCTTCCTTTTTCTATATTAATGATTGAACTCAGAGCCTTCACTGTGAAACATGAACTCCAGATGTTTTCCAGGGGTAAGAATGCTAAGAGAATGAGAAAAATCATGAAGACAGGAAAGTTGGGGTCAGGTGGAGCCCTTACTCTCCTCCTGGGAAGAAAGGACCTGGCCCCTCCATGTCGAGGTACTTACTTACATATTTAACATCTTAACATGATGCCCATTGCCTAGTAATCTGCATGCATGGCACCCAAGGCCTGGATTTTGGGGCCCAGAATCACCTGTTTCTGCAGCTTGCCCATGTGAATTCCCAGCTTCCATGGCTCCCAAATCTTCCACTTTTCTTTTTGCTGTAGCATTGGATGGGTGGTCAGTTGAAGCCGGAAAAGCTGTATTTGGAGAACTCTGTAGACGATCTTTTCATTTTTGCACACTTTTCATTTAAAGTGCAGTCAAAAATATTGAGTTCCTGGAATTCAAAATGTAAGCCCTGACAGTCTATTAATCCATAACAGTAGTCAGTGACAAGTGTAGCCAGCAGTGGTCAGGTTTCCATGCTTTGAGCTTCTATTATAGCTAACATTTACTATGGCACTGTATTATATGGAGACCAGGTCAAGATGAGACCTGTATTAGATACAGTGAGTCTCTTTCTATATTGAAAGCTCAGTTAGGTCTCCTCAAGAAATAGCCTGGAGCCTTGCATAGCTTTTCTCAGCTCTTCTGTCTGTGTCAGTCATTAGGATGAGTCACTGTGTTGCTTCACCAAATTGTTTTCCAGGAAAGCTTGAGAGATTTTCTCCTAATGACTCTCCTTAGGCACACCACACACTGGTTATAAATTTCCTCTGTGGTAACACAGTCTCCTTGATCAGGAGACCAGGGACTCAGTGAGTACTGAGTGACACAGCAGAGGTTCTCTTATGTCCTGGGTCCTCATTGACCTCTCAGGGCCTGGGGCCAAAATATTGGCTATCTTCTCAGCCCATCTATCTCTCTAATTTTTGGTCTCTAAACCTCAGTTGTTGAACATCCAGAATAAAAGATTGATAATAGTACAGTGTAGTAGAGACAGTAATCTTAACATTACTAACTTACCTAAGTAGGAAACACCTCAGAACATTAAGTGGAAACACTAATTCTTATTAACTATGGATGTTTTAATAATCTAATACCAATGGAATGTTAACAGTTATGAATTTTACAGAGAATAATTAGAAATTAAAACCAAATACAACATTATATCTGAGAACAGTGACAAATGCCCCAGTTCAGGAGAACAGCAAGCCCGAGCTCCCCAACATCCCTAGTGATGTGGGTTGGGGGTGTCCTCTGTTTCCAGCACACAAAGCAGGGCCTTCAGCTGTACCAGTGTGTGCCCAGTGTTACCCTGAGGTCTGTGGCTGTATGCTGAGAGGGCAGAATGAGGGTACCTCCTACTGCCAAGAAGAAGCACCCCAAGGATCAGATATGCACTGCCCCTGTACCCCTCTCTGGCATCATTTACTGGTTGGTAAGTTTGGAAGCTTGTTGAGAGCCATCTCTTGCTTTTGCTGTGAATGTTTCCTTGTGAGCTCCTTACAGTGAAAGTGTAAGTCCCAAGCTCAGTGATTCTGACTCCATTTCTAAGAGGATCAAGTAAGGAACTCATGCCTGGATCCTACTCCATCCCTCTGTGTACCACAGGTGGCCTAATTTTGATGGCATCTGCTGCCCCTATTGCCTACCAGGGACTCTTCAGATGCTGCAGCATGGGCAGGGACCCCAATGGACAGCTGGCCTTCTTCCCCTTGCATTCCCCTGGGACACTGTGCCAGGGAGCCCAGTGCTCTAGTGGGGCACCCTAAGGACTCTATTGCACCCCAGGGCAAGGGCCTCCCAGAGGTTGTTCCCTTGTCTCCTGCTGAAACTCCTCCCCAGCCAACTGGACTCCAAGCGAGGATGAACTGGGCTAGAACCCACACTACTCAGGAACAGGGAAGCCAGGTCTCTGAAGATTTTAGGTTTCAAGGAAGGTTCTGGCAAGAAGGCTGGGTGTGGAGCCCAGGCACTCTGCGTGGGTGGGTTGAAAGGCAGGGTAGTGTAAGCCCATCAGACCCTGATCCCCACTTTTGTCTGGCCCAGTCAGCTCAGTTCCATTTCCCCCTGACCCCTAAAGGTGAGATCCCTCTCTGTCTCACTCCTGAATTCTCAGAGCTGGTCAGGGGAGAGCAGAGCTGGGGTCCAAGGGTCTTCTAAGGCAGGGTGGGGCTCAGGGCCTGGTTCCAGCCTGCACAGCTACAAGGTGCTCCGTGCTGGGATCTGGGGGCTTCTTGTCCCAGGGGTCTCTTAACAACAGCTCCAGAACAGGCCTAGGTGTGCAGAGGGAGCTGAACAGAGCTGGGACCTAATCTGCCTGCTCCACTTGCCCAGGAACCCAGGGATTGGGGGCACACAGCTCTGTAGCCACTGCAGGAGACAGGGAGAGTTCCTGTGTGGAAGGGGGATTCACATGGTGCTTGGGAAAAGGCTTTACAATTCCAGAACAGAGCAGGACCAATGCCTTTGGTATCAAGGGACATTGAGAGGTGGTTGAGAGTGGGATGGTGTGATTCTGGAGGTGACTGATCTTTAGTAACTGCTGGAAATGATCTTTGTGACAGCTGAGGAGGTGGGAGGGAGAGGCTTGAGCACTCTTCCCTAGTGCAGCTCCTCTGTGTGAGATTTACACAGAGGAGCTGTGCTCACTGCTGGTATTCCGTGTGCCCCATGGCCTGTGCTGAGATCAAAGGTGTACTTGTGAAAATCCATAGAAAACTAAAATGAAAGCACGGAGGAAAGCTTGCTCAAATCAGGGTTATTTCTTAAATCAGAGGACCGCAGCCTTTCCGCCATGAGGAACTGATATCACAGAGTATAGTTTATCACTGTGGGTTGCAAGTTTGGGGGAAGATTTGGTTTGGGGAATGCTCATCCTGGATCCCTCTAGTACAATGTTGGCAGCAGGGCTCACCTCCTCTGAGAGGTAGGCCTATCACTTGCTGGGGCCCAGATTCCTAAGGGACTCGAGCTGGTACTGGTCCCTGGCTGTGGTTGGGGCTCCTGCCTTGAATCAGCACCCGTGCCTGGCTCAAACATGTACACAGTGCTGAATAAAGAGTCCTGGCTGAGACTCTTTTCACTGAAGAGTGGCAGGAAGTTTTAAAAAAATGGAACTAGGGCTTTCGTAATGGCAAGGAGAGTCACAGAGAGCAGGGAAGGGTAGGGGACAGAAGAAGGATTGGGGTGTGTTAGGTTACATGCAACGACTCCACTCAACAAATGTGTTACAAACAAGGGCTGCTAAACAGTAAAAATAAACACAGCTTTGTAACACACACACACACAAGGTATGACAGAGAAGAGACATGGAGAATGGTGTGGAAATCGCCTAGTATGTCTCTTACCATAAGTAAAGAAGATTCCCATGTACTTTCCCACTTGTAGATCATAGGATGGACTGGATTTCCCTGAAAATGTGTGAAATTTGCTCTAAATGGAGCATCTCAAGCTGGGTAACAATACCATGTGTTTTGATATTGTAGAAAATCACACAGGCAACTGTGTGGACAAAGGTCCCGGAGGCTCCCTGAGTAGAGAGAAGACACTTGGGGCTGCCTCAGGATGCCCCAGTGGTGGAGCGCGGGCCTCTTGAGTGGGAACGGGCTGGTTGGGTGGGGAGCTATCACAGATGGTTGGGGTCTGTGTTTATTTTGATGGGCTAGTGTGCAGAATCTGCTTAGGTGTGGTCTGACCACCCAGGAGAGGGCCTTGCAGCAACTCCTGGCTTCTGAACTTAGTAGATGAAATCTTCCCTTTTCAAGCCTAAGGAAAGACCATTGTGTGTGCTAACAGTGGTGTGCGTGTGTGTGTGTGTGTGTGTGTGTGTATAGTGGGTTGCATGTGTACATCCGTGATTCTAATTGTGACACTTAGGTTTGGAGATGCTAATCTGCTCATGGGAAGCAAACAGCAAATGTCCAGGGAAGCTTGGGAATTGAAAAGGATGGGACACAGTAGTGAAGGACAGAGATCACAGTGAAGCAGAGGAGAAAGCCAAGGACACACAGGGCTTGGAATGAGGGCTGTGCTGGACTAGTCTGGCAGTGACAGCTAAGAGGGAGGAAGCTTGATTGCCAAATGTCAGAAAGGATAAAGCAAAAGCCGCAGTGTCTCCCTGCAAGGCTGTGACCCCAGGATGCCTGCTTTTGCTCCTCGTGGCCCACATTGAAATGTTCCATAGAGTTTCCTCTGGAAGCTGAAAGCTGCGGGTTCCCCAAGGGGCTCTTGCGCTCTGTGTAATCCTGCTCAGGGCCCACAGGTGACACTCCAGTTTGGGCCTGCCCAAAAGGGGAGGAGCAAGCCTCTTCTCTTATATTATACAGGGGCCACCCACCCTCCAGAGTTGGTGTAGCAGTCTCTTAAACTTCTAAATTTCTCACACTGACACAGTGTATCAAACATAACAAAGGGGAAAGGATGGAACCACATGCTTTTCCAAGATAGGGTCAGCTATTAAACGCTGGAGAATGTTTCAAGTGCACAGAAACACCGGATCCCCATATTTGTTTAGCGTACAACTTCTCTCCAGTGTGTGGTCAGTGCAGATGCCTTGGTATCAGCCATCAGAGATATAGGTTAAGACCTGGGTGGCAACACTCAGGTGGACATACTTCACGGTTATATATGTAGCCCCTTTCTCTGTTGTCCTCTGGCTTACTGCTTTTACAGTGGAGACCTGTTTTGTCCAGAGTCCCTGTAAGCTTTAGGTGGGCATCTGTGCAAGAAACGAATGCTTAAGAATCTTGGAGGTGGAAATCAAGTCATAGTCACACTTGTCAGAAGGTCATGGCAGTCAGGACTTTGTGGTATGTCAGGAGCTCTCACTCATCAGAGGTCTGATGTAGAAATTTTCCAAATTCCCTGAAATTCATTTAGCGTGGTGGTGGTGGTGACAAGATTCGTCTTCTCCTCAGAAAGCTGAACCTCAGTCAGCCCAGTTCTCATCTCTCCTGCTGCAGTCTCCTTTCCTCCTGTTCCTCCCATATTCATAGAACCCTCAGGTCTTACCTAACTACCTTATTTGTGTCATATATATAGTGGCTCTATTTTTCTGACTCAATGCAGGCTGACACTATAACTGTGCATTTCTTAGGTCATCCAAGACAGCCCCAATTTCATCAATGAATCTTAGAATTCCCTGAAAATCCCCAGCATTCCAACAGTATTAAAATAAAACAAAACAAGCCTGACACCAAGGTTTGATGAGAATAGGGAAATTCATTTTTGTGGAAATGCAAAATGGTACAGTTACCGAGGAATGCAGTTTGGCAGATTGTTACAAAGATAAA
>PVJX010045942.1:0-12469 GCA_004027295.1 Dolichotis patagonum | reverse complement strand
TGCTATTTGGGCCAGATATGGTAGCACAGGCCTGTAAACCCAGCGCTATGGAGACTGAGGTAGGTGGAGCATCATGAGTCCAAGGCATGCATGGGTTACATCAAAAGTTCAAGGCTAACATAAATCACAGAGCAAGAGCTTGTCTCTAAAAAATTTAAAATCTCCCCATTTGTAGATAATTCCAGATAAAGTTGTATGTTTTTTCTTAATTTTCTGTGCATATGGAATACTATACACTATGAATCCTGGTTTCCAAACTTAATGATTATAGAAAGTTAACTATGTCCTACCCAAGAACAAAGGATATCTTTTCATTTTCTGATATGCTCTTTGATCTTTTTCAGAGTACTATAGTTTTCAGTGTAAGGTGATGGCAACCACTGTGAAGCAGTTCTAAGCAGGATTTAAAATTAACCAATTGGCTTTCTATGTTTACTTTTGAGTCTCTCCAAGGCCTAAGCCCCATGTCTGAAGATGGGCAGTGGATTCATAGTAAGTGAATCTCTGTGAATCACTGGTCCCAGCTGAGCCCTACAGTGGCTGTGATGCCATGATTTCTCAAAGGACAAGATCACAGCTGAGGATGTCTGGCTCCAACCTTAATTAACTAAATAGAAACTGTTGCTGTAGGTGTCTCACTTCTATAGTGAATGTTAATTTGGAGACAAGACAGTTCTCCTAACTAGCATAATTTACTACTTGGAAAAGTCTTTGAACTGACTCTGGAGGTCCTGCTAAATTCCCATGCTATCCACTTTAACCCCTTCCTTTATTTGGAAACCAATAAATACCAGCTTTCCAAAAAAAATCTTTGTCTCAGTCCCCAGAAAATCTCAAATTAGGGCTACAGGAGGGTTTTGATCCTCCTGTATCTCTAAACTCATATTGTCTCTTTTATTTATGCCAGTCCACATGTTGAAGAGGTTGCAGGCCTGATCAGTCCAAGAAGTAAAGGTATTTTACTTCCGTTAGACTGATTCTGAAGTATTTAATTTTTTTACATGCTGAAAGATTTGGTTTCCTGAATTTTTCTCTCAGTGAGTTTGTTTGTGTATGAGAATTCTACTATTTTTGAGTGTTAACTTTATATCCTGCTATAATACAGTATTTGGTACTTAATTCTAGTACCACATATGGATTAAGAAAAAGTAACCTCTGAATCACTTCCATCTGACTATATGGATACATGTTTTTGTTATCTTAAAACAGTGCAGTAAGGGAGACCTGTGGTGGTAATGACGGCGCATGAGATAAAGAAGGAGGCTATTCCTTCAGCTCTTGGACCGATGTGATCAGGATCGAATGCTTAAAGACCTGTCTGCTCTTGACACATAAACCTCTTGGGAAATAGTTACAAGACAAACTTTGGGTCTAGATCTTAAATATACACCAAATTTTATGTGCCGAAGTCTTGATCACCAACCTGTGACTGTGTTGAGAATTATATGACCCTTAGGGGATAGGACCTAATGGAAGGGGGGTCAGGACACTGGGGGCTGGAACTCGGGCCATATAGGGTTAAGTTCCTGAACACAGAGACCTCTGACTGTATCGGAAAAGAGCGTATCCATAGTGCTTTAAAGTCAAGACAACACCACAGCTGAGGCAGCCGAGCACATGGCTGCTGAAACCCTCTATTCCAGAGCAATAAAGCTGTCAACCTTAGAGATAGAAGAGTTCTCTTCATTGGCAAAATCTACTGCTTGGAGAATTCTTTGAACTGACTTCCCAAGTCCTGCTCTGTTCCTGTCTTGCCTCGGTATCCCCTTCCTTTGTTTGAAAACCAAATAAATATAGACCATCTGGTGGAGACATTTTTACTCCTAAGAGTTCTGACCTTCCTAGATTTTCCAAAAATCATACCACTGGTCTCTTTTATTTAAGCTATTTGCCATCCACTTGTTTAGGAAACGGGCTAGACCAAGACTGATAGCTGGGCACATGCCCGTGATGGGAATGTTGGGACTTGTGCCTCTCCACTTGTTCTGCTTCCTGGCTGCCATGATGTTGACAAATGCACCCCGCTGTGCACTTCCTGCCATGATGGACCACAGGTCCAAAAGCAATGGGGTCAAGCAACCCTGGACTGAAATTTCTGGAACTGTAAGCCAAAATAAATCTTTCCTACCTTTAAATTGGTTATCTTGGGTTTGGGTCATAATGATGGAAAGCTGAATTTTAGGATGTTAGATATTCTGGCTGGCATCTCTGAGGCAAGCTTAGAGATGCTTCTGACTGCTGTAGAGTTGGGGTGCTGATCTTGGAGAACAAAAAATTATACTCATTTGTGACTCAAATATCCTTTGATCCAATTGGGAATTTATTTCAAAAGGCTTGGAGTAGAATATTATAAACTAACAGAGTTGCATTATCCTAGTAGCTGATGGTGCTGGGGTGTTAAAAATACTCCACATCTGCGTGAGAAGACCCTACAGCCAAGATGCAGGGCTCCAGCAGCGAGCAGAGCAGTTGCCAGAAACAACCATCAGGTGGCAGATCAGAACACAAAATTCAGCAGTGCAGGGCCAGCCCGTAATGAAATTAAAAACTAGAATTATGTAGGTTACATTTACATGATAATTAACTGAATTATGTTGCAAGTAAAGATAATAAGTACTCAACAGTCATCAATTCCTAACTCCTTTTACTATTTACGGTGCTCTTGGAGTTTACATATAAAACTTCTGATAAAAATACGATACAATGATTCTCTATGGCACATGTCTTCACAGTGGCATCAACTTAGGAAACTAAAATTGGTGCTGAGAGAACTATGTACACTGTGGCAGTTGGGAAATGCTACAATCAGCTCTTTAGGGGCCTGATTCTTAAACGTTTTCTAGATATCACTGAGAGAAATAATGGAGACCACTCAGTAAGTTATGCTGGGAGCCAGGAAAGTTGAGCCTTAAATTTTCTTGTTATAATAACTGAAACACAGCAAAATGAGCTAGCAGAAACCTGGGAATCTGTTGTAAAACTATAGGATTTCAACCTATTTACAATGTTATCTGTATACCTTGAATAATGATTCTCCATGCCTGTCTCTTCATCTGTAAAAGTAATATTATAGTACATACTATATGGTGCTATTATAAAATCAAACTAATCAATTTGTATAAGTTACCTTACACAGCTATAGATGTTACCTATTATTACTAAAAGGCAGTGGAATTATTGGTACCATTAATACAGAAGTCATGATTATGTAAATAGTAGAGAAATTTGAATTCTAAAACCCTAAAGCCATTTACCAATCTTATTATATTTTTACATTTGATTTTGCATGATGACCTAAATTTATTTTCTGGGGAAAAGACTAACAATGTATACATTCTCTTTTTGGTATTTGGGAAGTAAATGAAGATTTTCCAGTGTAAATCTTCAAAGGCTTATCCTGTTTCCTTAAATTCTTGCAAATATCAAAAAATCCATTGAGTTTTCCACAAAAAAGTGAGCCATATATGAAAATCTCAGGTTTTAAATTACCTGAATCAAGGAGAAGGGTAATTTAGAAATTGAGTTAACACAGACTCAAAGTCTCATTCATCAAATGAGGGATTAAGAATTTTTCTTTACATTTGAATTAAAATGGCAACTTTTGACAACAAATTCAGGCAAGAGAAAGTAGAAGAATCTGGAGCAATCAGACAACTGTAACTCTGAAACCAGAAACAAAAGATGGTTTGGGGGTAAGACAAGTGTAATAGATAAGGCGAGGATTTTGATTCATTCACAACTCATGCTGTCTACTGCCATCAAACTGTGAAAGTGCCTTCTTGGGGTTTTTGTGAAGCTCTGGGGTCCTGGTGTTAGAAAACTGTCCTCTGAGACCAGAGAAAATGTCCATTAACATCACTTCCAGCCAGGAGAAACTGGAAATAACATGATTAGAAGTTAGCAAACCTCTGCAGAAGCCAAACTTTAAAACTCAGCCTGCAGCATTTTCTACTCACACCAGCCACTCATGTATGTTTGACTCACATATTTCAATTTGATTCTCAGATTATTACTCCATTTATGGGCGCTCTGTTAGTTCTGCCCAACACTGAGAGAAGTGCCTTTGGAAAATTTATTTTAAAAATTATAAAGAGAGAGGAATTTTCCAGAGCACTCACAGATTAAGAAATGCAACACATTAGCTCTTTAGAGGCCTGAGTCCATCAGTCTGTAATAAGTAAGTTCCTTTAAAAAAAAATCAAACGACACTTCAACAATGTAGACCCCCTAAGCTAAGTTCCTTATGATGGGAACTCTTCCGCTACAAGAAAAGGACAGAGTGCTTCTGCACTGAGTGTGCACTCTGCCACTTTTAGAATTCCTTCTGTCACAGGGTAGACTCAGCACTGCAAGGGACAAGCATGTGACACCCTGAATCACTTGAGACCTCAGCTGTCCTCCTGTCCTATTCCCACTCAGGACTATTTTGGCACCAGGGCAGCTGCTGATGGACCCCAGATGGGTGTATCCATGTGTGAGCAGAAAAGTGACAGGGACAAGACACCCTTGCAGAGGACACCCGACACTGCAGGGCCAGAGACCCTGGCAGTGTTTTCCAAAATATAAATAAATGTATATTATAAAAGCACATGTTCATGGTCAAGTAGATATAAAACAGAAAATTATACTGGTTAATTTTAAGGGAAATACTTTTAATTCAGATGTGTCTTGGTTATTTTTCTCTCATTGCTGAGACAAAATACTCAATACCCAAAGTTAAGGGAGGAAAAGTTTATTTAGCTCAAAGTTTGTAGAATTTTAGTGCATAATCTGCTGGGTCCGAGGCAGGATGACTTGGCAGAGGAGCATCCCAGTGGTCTAAGAGTTCATGGCAGCAAAAGACACCAAAAGCAAGGAAGGGAAGAGACAACCTTCTTTCTGTCCTTTATATTGCATGTGGTCTACTGAGATTAGGGTGGTGCCAATCCAATCAGCGGACTGATCACCCACTGTAATCCCACCACCCTTAATCCCAGCATTGCACTATGAATCAGTCACACACTCTAGATTCAGCTACCTGTGTAAAAGCCCCATCTAAAACTTCATGAGGCTTTGAAGGGAAACAGAATAGTATGTAATCCTGCAATCCAGATTAAACACTGTTTACACCTTTAGTCATATTTCTGTGTGTGTGTGTCCAGATAAAATGATTTTTTCTTTAACACATTAACTGACATTTGTTTTTAAATAATTTCAAGGCTACATAAAAGTTGCAAAAATTGTAAAAACAAATTCCAATACATTCTTTACCCTTTACCAGATTCTCTAGATTCTATCATTCTTGTTTTCCCCTCTTACTTTTTCTGAACCAGTTATCAGTAATTCCAAAACTGACATTTCCTTTCTTCTAAATATTCCATGTGTATTCTCTACAAACAAAACTCTATATATACATACCTATATTAGATTTATCAAAATCAGAAAATTAACATTGATGCTACTGTAATATTTGATGTACACAATCTATTTCAATTCATCAATTGTCTTACTATCATATGTTACACACAAATCCTGGTCTAGGTTTCATTTCAAGATCATTTACATTTAGTCTCTTAGTATCCTTAATCTGGATAATTTTTGAGCCTTTCATATTAGGTTTTGATATTTTTAGAGAGTACAGACCAGTCGTTTTATAATTGTGCTTTGAGATTTTTTTTATGCTTACATTCCTATTATGCATCTCTGGCAAGATTGGCACAGAAATGATGTTGTGTTTTTTCTTAGTGCCTCCTACAAGGAGGCAGATACTGAGGTTGACACAGTCTTAAGGATGTAACTTTAATCATTTTAAGGTAGTGTCTGCTAACTTTCTCTACTATAAATTTACTATTTTACCCCATGCAATTAAAAGCTATATGGCAGTCTCTGTCTTTTATCCTTTGACCTATTTTTGGTCTACTTTTGCTGCTTTGTTAGTAGGGATACTGAAAAATTTACTAGGGATATTAGGGGTTTTATTTGTGATGAATGTTTCAAACATTATCTCCCATTTGGTCAGTTGTATTCCAAACTTTTCTAGAATTTAAAATAATTTTTTACACTTTTGTGTAGTCTCATAGATTGTCCTACTCTTTCCTTCACCCTTTGTCTCTTTTACTTCTGTTCTTTCTTTGTCATAGAAAACCTTCCTTCACACATATGATACTAGAACACACTCTGCTTTCCTCTAGTACTCACATAGATTTTATTTTTACAAAATTAAGATGGTGAATTTGTATATCCCCTTTTTTTATGTTGGAAGTATAGGGTAGAGATGTGGCTCAGTGGTGGAGAGGTTTGTAAGTACTACCGGTGCCTTTGGTTCAGTTCACAGCACTACTAAATCGTATTGATAAAAAGTTCTTTGAAAATGTGACTTTTTGAGTTGACTGATTATAATGAACTAATTTAATCTTTATTATGGATATGCTAACAGCTATTAACTTTTATAATACAGATATTTAAATGCATGTCCTTATAGATCTTTGATTAAAATATCTATTTCTATGGGATGAGTGTCCAGAAAAAGATACAGTGCTACATTCACACTTTGGTTTGCAATCAATTTGGTTCGCAAACACAAGCATTTGGCAAAATTTTGTTTTTGTTTGCAAACTCTGCATCGAGTTACGAACACAACAACGGCCATCTTTCCCATGCAGACACAAAATGGCCATCTTTTCCAAAATCATAGGATAAATTAAGTTCATGAACCGAAGTACCACTATCATGGCTAAATTTATGCCAATTGATAAGGGAATGAAGGAAAGAATTCTAGTATATAAACACATGGAATACTGCCCACCTATCTAAAAGAATTCATAATACACACACCACATAGACATGCTCATAGTCATGTTTGCCTTAGAAAATGAGAAAAAAATAGGACTTACTGGAGAAATCTGAATTTTACCTGCATGAATTTGACCACACATTTTTCTCTACACACTGTTTCACTTTCCTTGTCTTACATTTTTCTTCATTCTATACACTAGCTTTATTGTCATACCCATTCTTTACACACACATTTGTTCAATAAACAATGAGACAGTGATACACCAACTTACCCATAGAGACTTATCACATATTGTAGGTGTGACCCCAATACTTAACACATAAAACTACAATTTAAATTAGAGAAAAAGAGTACTATAAAATTATTGTCCTATGGGTACTTGTCAGGAGTTTGTTCTGGTACCATTCAGTGATAAAATTCAAGGCTCACAGGAACAGAGAGTGAAGTTCATGCATTTCTGTTTACATATATCCCACTGAACTTCTTCCTTGGGAATTCTGTAATCATCTATTGGGTTTTCATCTAAAAAGTATTTTGTAAGTGACAAGCTTCATAATATAGGCATCCTTTATAACATTCTATGATTACAAAAACTAAGCATAACCCATTGGTTACATTTGTACTTATAAAGTAGAATCACTGAATGAGGTCACTGTATCAGTAGCAAAGGACCTAAACAACAAGGTGAACTTTTCAGCCTAGGAATACCAGTCCTTTTCATTTCTCACATCCCTGTATAGGCAGACCTTTGAAAGAGTCTCTGTAGGGATAAACCAAGCTGCTTAGCGGAGCCTCTCTCTTCAAAGTTCCCATGCTGGTGATCTGACTCAATGGTGGTAAAGTCATGTTCCTGTGTATCCAATGGCATCAGAATGGTTTAATGTTTTGGGGATTGTCTGCCAAAGGCCGCGTGTTCAAAGGTTTATTCCCAGAGTGGCTCTATTGATGCAACAGCAAGCAGAAGCACTGAAACAACACCCAGGATTTGGAGGGAGATTTATCTATGTTGACAGGCATTTATTGAGATCCTTCCCAGAACATCAGGTCCTGATCTCCAGTGGTCTAGGGCTTACATGGGATAAGCAAGCAGGAAGTACAGAGGCAGAATGGCTTGTCCATTGGTTTATACAATGTGTGTCGTAGTGACCAGCTGTTTCTTAGAAACTGGAGCAACTGAACTGGAACAAGAACCATTACCCGGGCAACTAAGAAATTGAAGCATACTGACTGACGGAGAGCATTTCCTGTCACACTGGGAGGTGATGGCACCCTAGAGGTGGGAGTATCACTAGGGGAGTACCCATGAAGTGGACAGTGGGACCCCAACCCCTTCCTCCACTTCTTGCACTTCTGGCCATGGTTAAATCATTTGCTCTACCAGGGGCTCCTTACATGTTGTACACCACACACCTGGAGCAGCAGGACCGAGCTATCATAGATTAAAACCTTGAAAACTGTGCACCAAAACAAACTTTTCTCACATTGTGACAGTAACAAAGCTAACACAGCTTCCTTTTGGGGGCAATTCTCAGCCATCTAACGGGTGGGAGCATCCTTTTGGAAAGGTGTAGAACTCCTGATTTCTTCAGATCCTGGAGAGAGCTTTGAGGAGGTTGGACAAAAATGGAGTCAGGACAATTCTGTTCCAGAAAATAACAGTCAATGATTACTGCTAAATCCGGAAAGAGGAAGTGTGTGGGGCCTAGAAAGCTACCTAATAAGTCAGGCTTCAGAGATCCAAGGGGTTGTCTAGAAATTTGACCCATTCTCCTCCCTCTTCTTTATCTTCACATTTATAGCTCTCAACATTAATGCACCATCCGATGCAAACACATAGTTTAATGTTCCAGCTGCACCCTTTGTACTTCTCTTTAAAGCGCTTACAACGCAGTGGCTCTTCAAGTGTGAGTCCTGGGCTGGCAACACCAGCGTCAGTTGGGATACTCAGGATGAATGAATTAAAAACTCAGTCATCCTATGCGACCTATGTTTCAAAGAGCCTTAAAGGTGGTTTCTGACTTGTGCTAAATTTTAAGAACACCCAGTGCACTGTAATTGTTGGTTAACTCATCTACAATATTAGCAAGACAGTTTCTTCAGGAAAGAGACAAATTGCTTATCAATGCACTTGCAATATAGAATATCTAAAATGTCTGTTGACTGAATGTAGTGAATGAATTGTGCACAGTCCGAAGTGACTAGCAGATACTCGGCAAATACATCACAGCCTCAGACTCGAGGTTCACAGCTCTCTACTGAATTGGAACCAATGAAGCATTGAGAAAAATTCCTCTCCTCATCCAGTAATGGAAAAAAAAAACATTTCTTTCGAATATACTTGACACTCAAGGACACTTAAAGAAATGAATTTATTATGATACAAAATGGTGTATAGTTTGCAAAGCAATAAGAAAACACAAAGTGTAAAAAACAAAACAAAACAAAACAAAACCCTCCTATTCTGCCACCATTTGGTTCTTTTTTTCTGTGCCCTCTTTTAGCCTCTTCAATTATGATGTTAAAAATAAAAATTACCCCCTTATAAAACAATAAAAATTCCTTGAAAAATATTGGAAAATTCCAAAAAACATCACAAGGAAATAGAATCACCAATAATTCCATTTTTCAGCAAGGTAAACACCCTGTAGGAATCCTTCCAGACTTTGTGCCTTCATGTGTATTTTGAAAAGTCCTGCATATATTCTAAACCTCCTAATCTGGAATTCTATTCCCCTTCCCAACCACCTCCAGCTGCTGCAATTGTGATTTGTTCCTGTGTTGTGAAACTTACAAAGCACACTCACTGTCACCCGATAAGGTCAACTTGAGAAAGAAATCTCATACACTAGACATTGCACAGTCATCCAAGACCGGAAGTCTGCATGCTAACAACCCTTAGTGACATCGTGACTGTGATACTTTAAATCATCTGCAGGAGAGAACAGTGCTGTGGCTTTTTTTTGAAGTATATGTCAAATTTATTTTTATTATCTTCTATTAGTACATGTTAGATATACACAATGATCACATTCATTCTGAGGATGTGTCTTGCTGGTGCTTTTTTCTGTGCCCTTCCTCTTCCTTCAACACCTCTTCCCCTGTTTATTTACAAAAGCTTTGTGTCCATTTTTTCTATGTTTTCCCTTTCCCTTCCTTCCTTTCCTCCTCCCTTGTTCCTCTTCCCATTTGACTATTTTCTTCCTATTTCACAAGTTCTATGATACACTTTGTTCCTTATTTATAGTTTCCTTTTCTCACAACAGAGAAACAATGAGATGTTTACCCCTATGGGTCCAATTTATTATTATGGTTTCAAGGTGCATCCATTTAGCTAGTTTCTCTTTCTTTATGACTGGGTAATATGCCACTCTATTTAAACCCACATCTTCTTTATCCATTCATCAGTTGATGGGCATTTGGGCTGTTTCTAAGATTTAGCTATTACAAACTGTGTCACTATAAACATGGGTGTGCATATATCACTGGGGCATAATGCTTTTAATTCTTTCAGGCAGATACCAAAAAGGGGAATAACTGAGTCAAATAGAACCCCCAGTTTTAGTTTTTGTTTTGTTTTGTTTTTTAACAGAAATCTCCACACTGATTTCTACACTGGTTGTAGGGTGTGTACGCTCCCACTGACAGTGGAGAAGGGTTCCTTTTTCTCCCAGCCCTACTTTATTATTGGTTGATTTGTGGATAGTAGTCATTTGTTTTTGTAGGGCAAGATAGAATCTCAGCATTGTTTTAATTTTCATCTCTTGAATGACCAGTGATTAGAGCATTTTTTTCATATATTTATTCGCTGTTTGTACTTTGTCATCTGAGAAATGTACTCATCTCAGATGCCCATTTTTAAATTGTGTCTTAAATATGGGCATGTCTGATTTATATATTTACATAGTCTAGCTATTAGTCCTTTTTCTGAGGAATGATTGGGAAAAAATTTTCCCATTCTATGGATTTTGACTTCACTTGGTTTTTTTTTTTTTTTTTTTTTTTTGCTATGCAAAAGCTTTTAATAAGATGAGATCTCAGTTGTTCATTCTTTGTGATATTTCCTGTATGATTAATTTTGTTCATAAAGTTTTTGCCTACACCAGTGTCTTCACAAGTGCCACCTATTCTATCTTTCAATAGATTTAGTGTTTCTGTTTTAACATTTAGATCTTTGATCCAGTTCATTTTAGTTTCGTGCATGGTGAGAGAAATAGGCCTAGTTTTATTCTTTGGCATATAGGAAGCTGGTATTCCCATCCTCATTTATTAAAGATACTATCTTTCTTCCAGTAAAGGTGTTTGACTCCTTTGTCAAAGCTAAGGTGGCTGAATGTGTTTGGAATTGTTTCTGTATCTTCTAATCTGTTCCACTGATCTGTAGGTCTATTATTTTTTGCTAGTATCATGCTGTTTTTATCACAGTAGCTTTGTAGTATAATTTCAAGTGAGGATGTCTCCTGCCTTGCCTTTGTTACCCAGAATTTTTTTTTTTTGCTATTCTAGGTCTCTTCTGGTTCCAAACAAATATTAAAAATTTTTCTCTAATTCTGTGAAATATGCTATTGGAATTTTGATCTGGATTGCATTAAATCTAAGTAATAATTTTCAAAGTATGGTCATTTTCACTATATTATTTCTTTCTATCCAAGAAGAAGAGCTATCTTCCCAATTCTGATATTCTCTTCAATCTCCTTTTTCAGAGTACTTTAGTTTTCAATGTAAAGTTCTTTTAGTATCTATGTTAAATTGATTCTTAGGCATGTGTTTTTTTCTTTTCTTTCTTTCTTTCTTTCTTTCTTTTTTTTTTTTTTTGGATGCTACTGTGAAAAGTGTGGTTTCCCTAATTTCTTAGTGAGTGCATTGTTTGTGTACAGGAATGCTACTGATTTTTGAGTATCCTGTTATGCTGCTGAATTTGGTTATTAAATGTAGAAATACATGATGGGGTTTTTGGGTTCTTCTGTGTAGAGTATAATAACATGCATAAATAATGATAATTTAACTTCTTTCTTTCCTATCCTCATTCCTTTGATTTCTTTCTCTTGTCTAATTGCTCTGGTTAATGTTTTCAGAACTATATTGAATAGGAGTGGTGACACTAGACATCCTTGTCTTGTTCCTGGTTTTAGAGTGAAAGCTTTCAAATTTTGACCACTTAGTATGATTTGGGGTATTGATTTGTTATCTGTGGCTTTTACCATATTGAGATAAAGACCATCTATTTCAATTTCTGTAGAGCTTTTATCAAGAATGGGTATTGGACTTTGTCAAATGCTTTTTCAACATTTGTTGTGATGCTCATGTAATTTTTGTCCTTGGCTCTATTAATGTGGTATATTATATTTATTGATTTGCATATGTTGAACCTTCTCTGCATCTTTATGATGACTCCTACTTGGTCATGACGTATAGTTTTGCATTCTATTTTCCAGTATCTTATTGAGAATTTTCACATCCAGGTTCATGAAGGAGGTTGGTCTGTAGTTCTCTTTTTCACTTGAATCCTCCCATGGTTTGGGTATCTAAGTAAGGCTTGCTTCCAGGAATGAATTTGGGAGTATCAGTTCCCTTTCAATTTCATTAAAGAGTTTCAGAAGCAGTGGCATTTCTTGTAGAATTCACCAATGACTCTTCTTCTATCTCTTTTCTGCTGCCACACCTCAGAGAGTCCAGGTGAGTGACCTTCAAATTGTT
>PVJX010045941.1:0-12511 GCA_004027295.1 Dolichotis patagonum | reverse complement strand
AGATTGACAATAGCAGGCTTGGCTTGGCTTGGCTTGGCTTTGATTTGTTTTGCTTTTTGCTTTGCTTTTTTATTTGCTTTTTGCTTTGCTTTGCTTTTCTATTCTGTCTTGCATTATCTGAGTGTCTATAACAGCAGAGAATTTTTAACACACAGCTGTGGATTGCACTTTCACTTTCAAACAGAATGATCTCAATGAAGTGACCTAACCCAACAAACTTTTTCTTCAACACTAGATAGTAAATATTTTAGGCTTTATGGACCATATGGTCTCTGTTGCAGTTACCCAACTTTGCTGCTGTAAGATGAATGATATGGACATGGGTTGTCCATGTTCAGGCTGGCCCTGAACTCATTATGTAGGCTGGCCTCAAATTTTGGCAATCCTCCTGCCTCAGCTTTTCAAGTGCTGGGATTACAGGCATGCGCCACCATGCCCAGCTATATAGAAATGTTTAATTCAATGAAAAATATAAAGATGAAACTACAGTACAGAAGGGCAAAGATAAAGAAATTGCTAGAGAAAAATTAGGAAACAAGACATAAAATGATAAGCTCTAATAAACAATAGTAATTACAGCTGAAGGATAGAGGTAATAATGAAAGAGATAATGGTTGCGACATGTCTAGTAGATATTCTTCTAGGCATGTGTAAACTGAATTTTAGTACAATACAGTGCTTGAGAGCATGAACTCTGAAATCAGGCAGGTTTTAGTTTGATTATGGTTTCATCACTTGTACCCAGGAAACAATGATTAACGTTTTGGCCAATGACTAACTTTTTAAAAATTTTTTAATCTGTCTGTCTACAGCAAGGAAATTGTGGCAACTAATGCAGAAAAGACTTAGCACAGGGTCTGAGTCTTATCTGTTACTATTACTGTAGCTAGGAGGGAAAAAATGTTTAAAAAGAAAGAGGAACTAGGGTGAGGGGAAGGGGAAAGGAAGGAAGGGAAAAGAAAAGAAAACAAAAAACATAATAGTTATACTACTAGTTTCTCCTAGTACATTGAAAAGAAAGGTTTGCACTATTATCATTTGGAGAATTTTGTATGCGCATATCTTGTACTCTGAGTAACTACTTTGAAGATAACAATATGCAATGTATTAACTATTGTTATTCTCTTATCATTCTGTTTTAAAACTTTGTGTTATTTTTTCTATAAAATTAAACTGAATTGAAAAAGAGAACTCAGACTATAGAATTAATTTAGGAATTAGATGATACCTCAGATTCCCTCACTTCAGCTTTAGTCTTCTTTCTCACAACATTCTTATGTAAAATATTATTGTTTCAGTTCCTATCTTTGTCTCTCTTATGGATTTAATTTGCTTTCCCTGATGAGAGAGAGAGAGAGAGAGAGAGAGAGAGAGAGGAAGGAAAAGAAGGAAGAAGGGAGAAAGGGAGAGAGAGAAGTGCTTCATTTATCATTGTCTTAAATTTAAAGCCTGTTGGGACCTTTAAGAAATGAAAAGTCTATGTCATTTAACCATTTCTAGGAAATGAGTTTAACACAAAAATAATGAGAAAAAATAATTGTCTTTGAATACCAAATGGTTTTTCAAACTTAAGCAACTTTTTAATATTTTTCTTTCTATGGATCTTGGGATAAGGCCTCTTTATCTTGCCCTCATCAGGAAAGATGCTTGATTCATAAGGAGGAATTCACTATGATCACTGTGCCTTTTCCTCTGGATTAGCATCTCTACTTTGATCCTATCTTTTATGTCTGTCCATATTCCACCCACAATACTCTATGTACATCAAGATTATTCCTTTGTTTAAAAAACAGAAGTTTCATAGAACATTTTAAAAAATCATGTCATATTTGCTCTAATATTAGCTGACAATGGAGAAATGAGTTTGGGTCCAATTGAAACTAGTAAAATCCTTTATTCATTATCGGGCACCCAAGTAACTACAGTATGAATGGTTTTGGTAGCCTCGGACCACTATTCTTGGTCTTCTTTCAGCCTCGTACAGAGTTAAGACGTGGGCAACACACTGTCTTTATTCTGTGCTTTGTAAATTAACTAGCAGAGGCCTTAAGACTGTCACTTTCCACTTCCTTGCTTCTGTACTTTGGCTACTTTTCCTACACGACCACCTTCTTCTCTGATGGCAGTGTACTTAAATGTTGCATTAGGCAAGTGTATAATTTGGGATGACAGAAAACTGATCCAGTCTTATGTCTTTGGGATCCAAAGAAATAAGGTGCCCTCTCACAGTAAGTGTGTTAACTTCCTATGGACACAGAGACAAACTGCCGCAAAGTCATTGACTTAACACAATAAAAAATATTTATCTCAAAACTGTACAGGTCAAAAGACCCAAATGGTTCAGAAGGGCTATAGTCCTTCTGGAAGCTCTAAAGAAATTGCTTTCCTGGCTTTCTCAGACTCTAGAGGCTGCCTGCGTTCCTTGTTTGATCCGCTTCTCTCATATCTCTCTCTGTCTCCCACCCTCCTGCCTCCATTTTATAAAGAACTTTGTAATTACACTGGATCTGTCAAGATAATCCAGAATACTCACTTCAACATCTTTAAATTAATCCCACCTGCAAATTCCTTTTTTACCCAATAAGGTAAATCCTTAGCAACCATTTTCCCTTCCAAGGTCAAAATTTAACACAGGGAAGATGCTTGATAATCTGGACCAAATTGGACTTTGTCTGAGGTTATGCAACAGTAGTGATACAGGTGTAGATTCTTGATATTCTTATCCATAGAACATATTCAAATTCAGAAAAATTTATAAAGGATAGTGCCAATAGCTTAATTTAATAGGGTTACAACAAATAAAGAATAATAAATAAAATAAATATGTAATCTTCCATATTGAGCTGCTTCAAATCAGTCATTCTCCTGCCTTTATGCTTGTGTTTTCTCTCCATGCTTCTACAGTCCCTTTGACAGTCCCTTCTACAGTCCCTTAGCTGACTCTGGATCATGAATCTGTTGCTGACATGAGGAAGGTTAATTTTGTCTTGACATACTAAAGTGTAAGTGATGCTTTATGCTGATGGTGAGGGATGGCCAAGATGTAACATGACAATCAACATACACAGACTGAACAGTTTTCATTTGTGAAGCTTCCATTGCATCAGCAGTACTCATTACTTCCTTAAGTGTTCTGAAGTACATAGGAAAGAATAGAGTTTGCATAGCGAGGGACTGAAAATCACCCAATGAATTTAACAGACCACCAGTATTTAAAAAGCCAGACAGGAACTATTATATTTAACATATAATTCAATTTCTCATTCTATCATTTTGAGAGAACTACATAAAATATTTTTAAGACAGATGAGCACCTGCCTGGATTCTTGGCTGCTTAGTATAAGTGGCTGACATAAAGTCACACTGAACATCTACTTCCTTTGGGAACCATTTTATTCTATTAAAATATGTATAAGATGCCCCCTTGTTTGTGTACAGAGATGTGTTTACCAATCTCTGTCACCAAGGGATCAGTTCAGGAAAGATAGTGACACTGATTTATCATTACCTTCTGTCTCCTTCCCTTAATCTGTGAACTAAACAATAATTTTTTAATGATGTTCTAGGGTTCCCAGGTAAAGAAAGAAGGGAAGTGTACCCGGCCATGACATTAACATAATTGTTCCTTAAATTCACTAATGCTATAAGAAACTGTCAAATAAATTAAGAATACAGGTATGAAAATAATGCTAAAATTTAGCTGTTAATGTATGCCAGGTTGCACGTATGTATTTATGTGCGCACACACACATCTCATAAGTCAAATAAAAAAAATAAATTTTACACCAAATTAAAATTTCTCTACACAACAAATCATCACAGAGTAGTAAAAGGACAACGTATAGAAAGAAGGGAAATGTTTGAAACCCTACATCTGATAAAGAGTTAGTATTCAAAATACATAAGTAAAACAATTCAACAGCACAAATATAACATGAGCAAAAGACTTAAATAGACATTTCTCAAAAGAAGACATTCAAATAGCCAACTGGTATATAAAAATATTCAACATCAGTAACAATCAGAGAAATAGGAACAATAATGAGATATCACCTTAGACCTGTTAGGATGGTTAGCATCAAAAAGATGAAAGGTAAATGTGGTGAGGATGTGATGAGAACCTTTGTATACTGCTGGTACAAATGTAAATTGGTACAGCCACTGTGAAAGACAGTATGGAACCTCCTGAAATTAAAAATAGAACTATCATATAATCCAAAAATTCTACTACTGGGTATATGTCCAAAGAAAATTGAATCAGTACTTCAGTGAGATACTATACTCTCATGTTCATTATAACGTTAGTCACAGTAGTTGGGATATGAAATAAAATAAAGTGCGTATCAACTGTGAATGTATAAAGAAAATATGTCATATATACACAACGCAATACTACTCACCCTTTAAAAGAAGGAACTCCTGCCATTTGAAACAATATGGTTGATTGAACCTAGAGGACATTATGCTATGTGAAATAGGCCAAGCACAGACAAATATTGCATTATCTCACTTATATGTAGACTCTAAAAGAGTTGAATGCATACAAATAGCAAAAGGTGGGATGTTTCAAGATGCTGATTTATGCAAATCTCACTTTTAAGGAAAATGTAAAGTAAGGAAACTTTCTCTGCTATCTATTTTCATCAAAATTTCTTTTCTCCATCTTCTCTTTAGCTCCCAAACTGCATTCGATTCTAGTTGATCTTCCAGTACAGTGTGATAAATAAGCTGCTTATGGAAAAAAACTTGCAGAAAATATTCATGGGACAATAGGAAGCAAAACTTCTGAAGAAGCAGGGAATAAGTGGGAAATGACAGGAGATAGTTTTAACAGGAGGAACTGGGACCTTCTGCATAATCCCTGAACCCACAACTTGTACTTCATTGTTGGAAACCATAAATTCACAATGGTTAATTTTATGTACTTCCCTAAGAGATAAATGGAGATTTGGGATTATCGGTATCACCCATTTGAGATTTCCTGTAAACTCTATGAATGGGCCACCCTCTCCAACCCACTAAGACTAAAACTAAAACCACTAAATTTAAAAAACACTCCAGGGCAAGATCCTTCTTAGTGTAAGATCATCTTTGTCCTCTAGAGTCAACCCAGGATTATACCTGTTGGCTGAATCATAGGCCTCTGAGTCTTCTGCCAATTTGAAATCTCCTGCTAGCCCTGCCTATCACTGTATACACCCAATAAATAATGACTGTCTTGGAGTGTCACTGTCTCAGCCTATCTGGAGACATTGACTGCCCTGTCACTCATCATTTATTACTAAATTTGTCTCTGTTTCTTATTTTATCCTTTCACCGTACATTTAACACAGGTAATCTGGGCTCTTGGTCAGGTCACTGATACTTCATCCAGCAGCCACCTCATCCTCTGGTCCTAGAAATTGGTCATCAAAAGTTGGAATTACTTTCTTCTGTGATTTATATATCAGAAAGTAATAGAAAATAAACAATTTCATATAAGTTTTAAAATTTTAGCCTGGTATGTTGGCACACACCTTTAATCCCAGTACGTTGGGAGGCTGAAGCAAGGTAGCGAGGTCAGGCCCAGGCAGGGAACTTAGTGATTGGGCAAGACCATGTCTTGAAATAAAAAAGGGCTGAAGTGTAGCTCAGTGCAAAGGCCCTGGATTCAATCTCCAGTACCACAGAAAGGATTGAAATGTTTTCTTTATTCTAACTACCTTCCTCATTCTCTTATTGAACCAGTTTTTTTTTCTAAAAGAAAATGACATCTGTAAGACTGGCTAGCACATGCAGAGTCAAACATCTGTGTGCCAGATTGGAACCAGTGTTTTGGGGATTTTTTTATAGATTCTGTTCTGTAGTGAACAGAAGACCAATTCATTTGAAGTGAACAGAAGATCTATGAGGAAATGGGAGAGGATGAGACAGGCACCAAAATTCCATCAGAGGTTAAATATTTTTGTTCTCTGTTCTCCCCTCTTACATATTTTTCCTTAAATTGCTTTGTTGTTCTCTTCTGATTCTCTCCTCTTTACTAGTGTTTTTAGCTTTGAGCATCATATTATACCTTACTGATAATAAATACTTTAGTGCATTAACTATGGTTATTTTTCAAATGTTTTGTGCAGAAGTTCCAACCTTATACATCTTCCCTTTCTCTGCACACTTCAGGATGATGGTTTAAATTAGTCAAATTAATATGTTGCTCTTAGAACATTATGATATTGTCATATAAAGGTCATAGCATACCAAGCCTGATGCTCATGCATGACTGAACCATAGTTCCAAGTATTGCCCATACTCGTGTACCAAGATATGTCACAGTCACAACTGCGAAATCTGTACTTCCGCCTCTGCTCCTTGAAAACAACTTCATCTTATATCTATTTTCCATCCTGTTTCATGCTCAAACTTTTGTTTTCTTCTCTAGCCAATTTCTCTTTTTTCCCAGGATTTCATCAAGAAGCCCTTCTGTCTTGGGTTTAAGCAGTCCATTATATGGAACAATATCAAAGACTTTCTGAAAATTGAGATTATCCATGTTGCATGCATTACCATTTTTCCAATATGTCTGTAAGTTGCTCCAAAGTATACAGAAGAGCCAGTGAAGATAGATAGATAACATCTTTCTACATAAAACTCTCTTGCTCTTTTATTTTATGAAGCCAAAACACCCATCTGAAAGGGAGAGAGATACTTGTTGAGTATGTTTTGAATGAATTCCAAATATTTGGGTGTTTGGCATCTGTTGACAGCCATCTGGAAGGCTAATAAGATTGTAGTTCTGGATACTATGGTGGAGTGTAGCCAGAGCTTCTGTATCTTGTTGGAAAACTGTTGACTGTGGCTGGTTCAGAGTTAACTAACATTCTTTGAGCCTTTACCAAACAACATATGCATAGTACTTATTTGACCTATTTGATCTTCAGATAAAACATTTTCTTTTTTTTGGCGGGGGGGTACCAGGGTTTGAACTCATGAGCTCATGCTTGCAACTTCAAAACCGATGTTCTCGTTGGTAATGTAGAATCCTGAGTCCCACCCAAGACCTATTTAATCAGAATCTGCATTTCAACAAAAACCATGGTAATATTTCTGTACAGTCATTTGAGAAGCACTGCTGTTCAGCACCATGAATATGGAAAGATAATTGCCCAACCGGTCACTTTTTTGTATCCTTTTGCAATATTGAATACCCTGCAAGCTCAAACTCTTCTCATTTTCCCTGCTTACCTTCCTCCACCGTGGTACTCTTAAATCTGCATGTGGTATTTTTACGGCATTCTTCTTCATTTTCTAGACCAGAAGGGTAATAGGTTTCTACCGCCTTGACAACACAAATCAAACCACAGCAGTTTCCTAGAGATTCTTTCTACCTGACCTAAGGTGATAAGAATTTGATGTGCATCACAAGTTAGAAAGAAGGGGAAATCAATATGTCTTGGGTTCAGCCTTACTTTTTTGAGACAAGTTTTTGCTATGTTATCCAGACTTGTTTTCAACTCATAGCTGAAGCAATCTTCTTACCTTAAGCTCCCAAGTGCGGGGACTATAGGTGTGTATCACCATACCCAGCTGGGGTTATGATTCTTGTCCCAGACATTACTTTCCTACTTCTAACAATACTAATGTACTACCTTGCTATCTCAACAGCATCCTAAGTCTTCACAGAAAATCTGATAAGCCAATTCTGGTCAATGTTTGATCACTAATGAATTACTTATAACCTCAAGTAACTGCGTGCATTTATACAGGTACTTTTAATTCTTTGACACGAAACCAAAATGAATGGCAGAATCTTGACTCACTGGACATTTTTTCCATTTTTAAATTGTATTCTGTTTAAAATTTTAAAATAAATATGGTGGTGTGCACCTCAGCTTCTCTATCTTCTTATAAATTCGGTACACTGGCAATGAAGTAGAACTTATGAGAGGATGTAATGGAACCGTTCACATCCATCAGCAGCACTAAGGAAAAACAAGTGACAAAAGTGATCAGAAGGAAGTTGTATGGGACAACTGCTCCAGTTATAAAAACTGGCCCAACAAAGAGCAATGTAGCAGCCCAGACAAGTCATGAAGAGTACTGGCAAGACACATGAAGCTAAGTGATTGTAATTATAGATAACATTAGTTTAAAGTGCTTCCATATACAAAATATTTTCTTGTTTTCTCATTTGACTGATCCTCTGAGTTCTTTTGCTAAACTTTACTTGTAGATGATTTTGTTTTATATTTTCTATGCATTTCTTTTGAACTAGGAATAGGGTCGGTATAACTAAATGTGATTCTTTAAAGGAGAATTTTTATGAAAATATGATCACTTCAGAATCCAGATTCTAGGAAAGGAATGAATAAACAATAAGTCAAAAGAAATAAACAGGAGCCACAATGACTATAAAAGACTAAGTCATGTTTAAACATCCACTGTGGTTTGAATTCATCCTGCAAAATTCATGTGTTGGAAATGTAATCTTCAATACAACAGCATGGAGAGATGAGACCGTTAAGAGTTGATTAGGTCATGGGAACAGCACCCTCATGAACAAATGGAGACCACTATCTCTTGGGACCACTATTCTCTTCCTTCTCCTCTTCTTGTGCTTTCTCACTTTGGTGATGCCTTTCAACAGACTATGACATAGCAAGAAGCCCCTGTCAGATAGATGCTTCACTCTAGTCTTAGATATCCTGGTCTCTAGAATTCTGTGTCAATTAAACGTCTATTTTTCAGAATTTTCCTAGTCTGTGGTATTGTTACAGAAGCAGAAAGTGAGCTAAAACAAGATTTCTCCCTCTCTCCCAGGAATATATGAGAATTGAATAGGCATCAACAGGATTATGCCATCTGTTCACCTGCCTATCCAGTCTGTCTAGTTGTTCATTTGGGACATGCACAACAACAAAGAACCAGCACTATTCTGGGACTAGAAGAACAAAGATGAGTATCACAGAGCATGTTCCTTCTGGAAATCTATGATCTGTACTCTCTGCTTCAGATTCTTTTTTCATCATCTGGATTTCATATGTTTTTCTTTCTCCTGCTAATCCACATTCACATTGACCATAAAGGTCCATGTAAAGGCATTTGCTTCCTTTTATCTTGTTTTATTCATAATGGCAGAGTTCTGTTTCTTGGACTTTATTTTATCAATATTCAGCTCCAAAAGTACACACTTTCTCTGCAAATTTACTTTCAGTTGCATAATGTCTATATGAATGTGATCTCATTTTTTTTCTCTTCCGCATTCTCTAAGTTAAACTGAGTTTCAGTTCTCCAATGCCTTGGGTTTCTTTACCATTGAGCATGCCTTGTTGTCCCTTTTCCCTTTTCCTCTTTCATTTTCTCCATTTTTCAGAAATACAACAGTACTAAATTTCTCAGGTGTTCCAGAAAGATGCTCCTATATGTCAAAAGATTCTAAGAATCTAAAAGATGAAAAAGATAACACCACAAAATGGGCCATGTTTCTGTGGCAAGCTCATTCTTTTCATGTCTTTCAATAATGCTCCAATGCTCTAGATAGTTTAAAGGTAATAGAAGGGGGTTTATTTGTGAGTAGACTCTGTGTGTGTGTGTGTGTGTGTGTGTGTGTGTGTGTGTATTCTTCTTTATATACCTTCTGTAAATACATCTCATTGACACGGTCTTGGTTACTGTATTGTCTGGGCTCATGATTCTAGCAGTTATAACAAAGCTAGTAAATTTATCAAACTACTGGGACAAGATTATTGATGCCTTCTCTGTGTTTTCCACATATTCTGCTATAACACACTTTTAAAAACTTAGTGACTTAAAATGAGATAAATATTCTTGGTTATATTTCTCAAGATCAAAAACCTTAAATGAGTCTGAAGGAGCTACAATCAAGATATTAGCAAAGTAGGTTCCTTCTGTAATCTCCAGGGGAGGGAGAATTCATTTCTTTGCCTTTTTCAGCTTCTAGGAACTCCTTATTCCATCTTCAAAGTTCATAACTCACTCCAATCTCTGCTTCCATCATCCTGTCTCTTTCTTGTTTAACCTTCTTGCTTCAGCCTTACAGAACACTTATTATATTTGGCTCATATATTTTGGTATACTCAAGTCTAGCGACCAAGAGAAGGATCTGAGTGGACACTTGACAGTAATAAAGATTTGAAAAGGAATGCAAGCCATGCTGGATAATTGGACACTGTCTAGAGCAATGGTTCTTAATCTTTTTTGAAGGTCTATTGGACCTTACAAGTCTTTGTGTCAGAAAAATACAAATTGATATACATCTTGATGTATAATTTCAGTGGTTTATGTATTCTGTAGGCAATCATGGATGCCAATTTAAGAATCCTGATATAGGCTGGGGATATAACTCAATGATTCACCACTTGCCTAGAATGCATGAGGCCATGGGCTCTATCTCAGTACTGCAAAAACAATGTCTAGTCATCCAATGTAGTTAGGCCTTAATTTACACCTCTCACTAAAACACATTCCAGTGGATCAAAGACTGAATCATTATAAAAGAAAACAGAAAAACATTTAAATTATTTTAAGGTAATAAAGACCTGAATGTAGGTGTGGGTGTCTTTGTGTTCTACAAGAAATGAAAACAGGAGACAACTTGAGACTATCCTCGTTAGTGAAATAAATAAGAATCATATTCATAAATATCACATTCTGTCTCTAGTGTAAAAAGTAATAAGAACTGTAGGAATAATAAAATCCAAAATACATAATTCCTACTGTAAAAAAGAGAGGAAAAGAAAGTGCTCTAAAAGATATAACTGCATGTATGTTTAAGTGTGTAAGATAGATGATGATATTACTGTTTTTGTTAGATTGTTGAGCAGAACTGTTAACAGTCTCACTGTTTGAATGTCTACTTTGTATGCTTTAACTTTGCAACTTAAACAACTATTTCCAATGATGACAGTATGTAACTTATCAAGTGGTGATTTTTTAGTGTTTTTGTTTTTGTAGTTATTCTTTTATTTTTTCCCTTTGGAATTCTGTATTGTTGCCGCCCTTTTTCTGTTTTGTTTGGTTGTTTTTTTCTCTTTAAATAAATTTTTTTTAAAAAAGAAACGAAAACAAAATGAAAAAAATTTCAACCCATGTCAAAGAGAAAGGGCAAATTTTCACAATGTTAAACATATTCTTAAATTAAATTCAAAGACTGAATTCACAGAAATTGATATAATTACTAATATATGAATACATGTTCAATTTAATAAGAGAAATGTCACTTTCAAATATTAATTTGACAAACATCCAAGACAACTGGTAAGTCTTGATCAAAAGAAAGTACACATTATCTCTCTCTCTCCTAAGAATAAATGTTTGCAACTTTTAGCCCACTGATAGTGAATCTTCTAAAGCTTTCTGTGATACAAACAGTCCACTGCAAAATGTGTGCCATAGGATCACCACCACTGCCTAGCCCAGGGCTCATCAACTGAAATGTTTTTACAAATTATAGCTGGAAGTGTTGTTAAAGTGCGTATTCTAGTGCCATTGGATGGTGATGGGGCTCACCATGTTGCATGTCTAACAAACTCCCTGGTGAGGCCAACACTGCTGACTCACAGGCCATACTCAGTGTTAATCTGTCCATCCCTAATAAAAATTTAAGTGCATATTTCTCTTAAGCTATCAAGTCTATTTCTAGGAAACTATTCAATTTACATTCTCGATATGTGGGAAATGGTGTGTGCTCCAAGATATTACTCAAGGACTCGGATGCCAAAGCAAAAGATAATGTGATTTCTATACTGCCAACCCATGGCAACTCCCTGAGTTCAGGTCCAGAATTGCTTCCAATAAGTTTTCAAGTATCTAATTTCTTTTATTAAAATACTGTCTCTAGGAAACACCTAGAATGTTTTCAGATCGTGCATATAACTTTGAATAAAACAATATTTGGCACCAACATTTAAAAAACGGGTTAGTTATCTAACCTGTTTGTGTTTGATGGCACCAATGACCTCAGAAACACACTTGTATCATCCCATCATGTAATGTAAATAACTGTGACCAGCAGAAATGCAGTTCAAAGGCAAAGAGAAAGTATAATGATAAATGAACAAATATGTAAATACTATATCTTCATGATTAGTTGTGAAATCTAGGAGTAAAATAGGGATATATGTTTTCCTTGTCACTGTATGTATATACATTTATATATTAACCAAATTCCTTGTCTCTCTCCTACTTTACACTATAATTTTATGCCATGATACGCCATGATACCATGGCATGGTTATCATTGCCATTTTATTTTTATTTTTTTTTAAATTCAATGTGATTGTCTATTTTATAATCATTGGAACTAAGATCAGAAATATAATTTTTTTTTATTTGAAAGAGAATAAAACAAAAGGGGGCAGTACAGAGCAGATCAGAACAGGACAACATAGGCAACACAGTACTTTACATTAAGTCAACTGGACATCAACAGTATCTAACACCATATCTCTTACTCTGCTATAGTTGAGCATAGTTTCAATTACAATAATATCAAACATAACACAATAGTATAAAGCCA
>PVJX010045940.1:0-12510 GCA_004027295.1 Dolichotis patagonum | reverse complement strand
GTTCAGAAAGCCCTGGAATTCTTTCACTATATGCATGGCTTTATACTATTGTGTTATGTTTGATATTATTGTAATTGAAACTATGCTCAACTATAGCAGAATAAGAGATATGGTGTTAGATACTGTTGATGTCCAGTTGACTTAATGTAAAGTACTGTGTTGCCTATGTTGTCCTCTTCTGATCTGCTCTGTACTGCCCCCTTTTGTTTTATTCTCTTTTAAATAATAAAAAAAAAAAGAAAAGAAATGCCAGAACACAGTATAGGGTCAAAGCCTATCTGTGTTGGCTCTGAAAATGTGGAATTACCTCTTCCTGAACTGGCCTGCAATTGAGAAGAACAGAACGGAGAGAAGTAGAGGGAAAAGAGGGTCACACACATTTAAACCATTTCTTTCATTCTTTTTTTAGAATCAGCAAACTCACTAAGCACCTACAAGGGGCCAGGAGCTGTTGTAGGTAGACACTGAGAACACAGCTTTGAGTAAGACAGACAAGCCCCTAGCTCTCCTGGATTTTACATTTTAGGAACAAGAGCAGAATGATAAATATAAATAAATAAGAAAACGGTAGGCAGCAGTAAATGCTTGCTGCATCACATCTTTTACCACCTGCCTCCAATATGACAGCCCTTTCTGGTAGCTCTTTCTCTTCTGAGCATTCCTATAGACAGATCCAGTCCACTGCTTTGGGGTTGATGTTATTTATTCCCCTGTTCTGTCAGCAGCTGCAGCGCAGATGTGCTAGAGTTTCTAATCTCCAAAGAATATTTTTTGCATGAACACTGGTATCCATTTTAAGCATTGCTGCCATGTGTAAAGAGAGCTCTAAAACACTAGGCCTTGCTGGATTTGGTGGCACAGGCCTATAATCCCAGCACTTGGAAGGTTAAAGCAGGAGGATCGCCATGAGTTTGAGACCAGCCTGAGCTACACAGTGAGTTCAAGGCCATCCTGAACTATATAGCGAGACCCTGTCTCAAAAAAATTCAAAAATAAAATATAAAACACCAGAGCCTGCTACAAGAAACATCTGGACTCCCAGGACCCCAGGGCAGGAGACTTCAGGCTCCTCTAGGAATGGCAATGATGCTCCAGGGTACTTTTCAGAAAGCCACCTGGGAATGCTTTTTCAGGTTATGTTCAATTCTGTCAGAACCCTCTGGACTCAGCTGACTGCTGGTGGTAGATTTCTGTGTTATTTAGGGCACTGAAGTCCCACAGTCTTGACACAAACTTAAAATTAGAAATGCATTAAATATAGGAAAGAAGGAAGGTCATTGAGGAAAGGCAGCCTTCTGAGGGAGCTGCAGGACAAAGACACCCTGGAAACTTCCAGGTTCATTAATGAGTTTTACACAGCATTCAAGTGGTATTTCTCCTTCAGAAATAACACTGTGGAAAGCGTAGGGGACTGGCTCAAACCTCAGCTAACTCAGCCGAGTGAGTGACTCTGCAAACTAAAAATAGCTTCTTTCCCACTCATTCTGACAGATTTCACTTAGACCCTGCGCACAGGTTGATCCTCTAACAGTTTTAGTCCTGCAACAAAATGAGGGCTGACGGCATCTGGGCTTGACAATTACCCAATCTCTGGGTCAACTCTTGTCTGTTTCCATGTTTGCTGCTCCAGCTTCAATGACAGCGAGTGCACGCACACACAAGCACACACACAGACGCGTACACATGCATGTGCACACATGCACATACACACTGGGATTTGGTGTTCCTCAACCAAATGTGGACAGAATTTAAACCAGAACATGACTCAGGACTGTGGCTGCAGACAGCCCAGCGCAGGTCCTCAGAAACACTGGCACTTAGACTGTCTTGGAGCTTCTCTGAATTTCCAGCCAGCCTCTCTAGACATCAGTTTCTTCGATTATAAAATGGAGATAATAATTCCTCTTCTGACCGACTTCACAGCATCATGCTGGTATGGAATGAGACAACCTAGGTAAAAGTTGCTTTCCTTTGCTCCCACACTAGGTGATGGGACAGGTGAGACAGGAAGAGCAGCCACACAGCAAAAGAATGCTCAAGGGCTGGAAAGCGTGCACATCCTAATTGCACAGGAGCTAAAAGCAGACCTAGAAACATGGTTTCAAATCATGCTGTCCCTCGGCATGGAATTCTACCTCTGCTACACTCCTACTCATTTTTAAAAACTCAGTTTAAGCACCACTTTTTTGTTAGTGTCTTCAGAATTAGTCCATCCATCTTCATTGCTCCCTGGGCCTTTTGTACGGATCTCTTTTCAGACTTATAACACTTCCCACTCTGTATAGTATCGTATTTACTTATATACTGCAAGTTCTTTGAGGTTAAGATTTTTAATCTTTGGATTTTTAATCTTTGTATCCACCTTCCCACCCACCACCACTGTGTAGCTAATACTGGCCTACAGCAGATGTTAACCTTGACTAAAACTGAGAAAATGCCAGGCATGGGGTCATATAGCTGTAATCTCAGCACACTGACAGACTGAGGCAGAAGTATGTCAAGTTTGAGCCCAGTCTGAGCAACTTAGCCACTTAATGAGACCCTGTCTCAAAAGCTAAAAATAAAGAAGGCATGGCAAAGCAGCTTAGTATGAAGGGCCCAGGCTCAATTCCTAGAACTGTTAATAATTATTACTAATAAATATTAATAATAATATTTAGTATGATTATTAAAAGAAAACAAATTGAGAAACTGCACAGGTCAAACTCATTACAAATTTACATAGTGATCAGTTCCACTAAGAATAATTAGAGATGAAAGAAATTTTTATCTATAAAAAATATTAAGTCATCTGATTCTACATATGAGGAAAGCAAGAACCAAGCAGGGAAGGGAGCTTATCTAAATTCACTCAGGGAAGAATCAATGCTAGAACATGTTGCTAACTCCCAATCTAATTCTTATCCCCTCAGAGGCCTCCTCTCAACAGGTCTCCCGATGGTTCCACTGACACACCAGACACCCAACACCAGCTGCTTCAGCATCTCTGGGAGCCTCCAACACAGCCACTAAGCACATGCACTCTGCCCAAGGATACAATGCAGGCTTCTACCTCTGGGATAGAAGACCGAGCAAATGTCCACCAGGAAATGTGCAGGTGGCAGCCCACCTCAGACTTAGAAAGCAAAAGGCCACTACCATATATATATTTGCTGTTCAGCAGCAAAAATCTGTTCACATATGTCCTGTATTGACACATACATAGGTGGATAAATATGAATCACTGTGCTGTCCCTGGAATTTTCCAAAAGGGGCTAAAGAAATCCAGTATCTAATGTAAAGCTGACAGTGCACAAGACACACAAATTTCACACTCACATGGTTTCTCTATAGGTGAAGTCTTCAAGTACTTCAAATCCCCACCTACTGTATGATCCAGAGCCTGCTGAGTTACCCATTGTAAGTCTTATCATTGTCCTAATTCATAAAAGGGAACACATGGGAACAGGTGTACCATGAAGATAATATAGTATCTGTTAAATGCATTTAACACACTGTCTGGCCCATAATAAGCACAAGGTAACTTCGTATTTATTTGCTTTCTTTCATTCCTGGAAAGGGAAGGTTTTATCACAGTTCTGCTGGGTCAACCTGTGTTTTCCTTTCCTCCTGGACCCTTCTGGGCAGACATCCTATTTGAGGCCCCAGCCTAGACAGCTTGTTCCTCTCCCTGCTTATCTCTTAGATATTAAAAGTAATTCATGGATATTAAGGAAACTAGTTAGCTATATACCACACACAGGTCACTTAAGTTCAGAATTGTCAGTTTAGTCTGAAGTGCTATCCATATCTCCCCAGTGTCCCTGCACCAACCTCTCACCAGGGTAACTCCTAGCTTAGTATGGCTCCCATCTTTTCCAAGGTGAATTCACTCCCAGAAGCTTCCCACTGGCTAGCTCTCTCTGGGTTGCAAACAGGGGCCTAATAGGCCAGATGCGGAGACTAAGAGCTGGACATAATGCTTAGAGTCAACTTACCAGTGGGCAACAGCCTGAAATCTGAACCTGCAAGCAGAACAGACTATACTCACAGTACCCAAGAGACTGGAGCAGAGAAGGAGAGCACTAAAATGAGACAGCAAATGGGCTTTGGGGCTCAAGTCCATGCCTCACAGTGTCCCCCTAAGAAGACACATAAAGGTCACACCCATTTGGCTGTTAGGCTACATGTCTGCACTGGCCATGCTGTAAATGTGGCTACCACAGGGCATGAAAAGGCTTTGAAGGGGACAAAGATGATGTAATCATTGCCTACTGCATGCCAAGAACTGTGCATGTTATCCTCATCACTACCTAATGTGTGATTTTACAGCGTATACCTTAGCAATTATTATCCTCATCTTGCCAATAGAACCAGAGACAGAAAAATCTATGAAATTCCTGTGCCTCTGTTAGTATGTTACCCAACTCCAATATATCAAATGATCTAGAAAAGGCAAAAGAAAGCTAAAGGGTCTAAGGTAATGTTGGTGAATCTATGGCACGTGTACTGCAAAGAGCTGTTTGTATCATTAAAAGCTCTAAAAGGTTCACCATCACTGATCTAAAGCATTATATGCCAAGTTCTTGGCCCCTCAGGTCACAAGTAGACAATATCAGCTTAAATATCAGTTCTCCTATTCACTGCTGCAGAGTCAGAATCTGGATAATTACTGCAAAAGTCATTAAGATGTTCATAGCCTTTACTCCTATATCTTCACCCTCAAGAGCTTAAGAAAACGGGTCAACAGAGATTCACTGCAGAATTCACACTGTGATTAAAAAATTTAAAAAGAAAAAAAAAAAAGAAATGATCTGAGTGCCAAATATCCAAAGGATGATTCAGAAAATCCCAGAACATTCTAATCATGTAACATTATTACATATCACTTTAAGTGATCATTTTAAAGACCAAGAGGAAACATAGCAAAATATTTGATAAAATAAATGAAGACTGAGTACAAAACATCATAAATACTATTACTACTACCTTGTAGAAGTATGCACATGTATATATGCAGAAAGAATTTAGTTATGTTAGGATGGTAAGACAATGGGTTTATTAATTATCATCATGTACAAATGGTCTTTGTGGAATTATTTAGTAGCTGTCCAATCAAAAGGAAAGAGAGAGGAAAAAAAAAAAAAAGACCCAACCAAGCACTAGGAAAGGGCCCAGAGGACCAGAGCTGGGATGTGAGGCAGAAACAAGAACCAACCTACATACTTCAGGCCCCTGAGGAAGGAAAGCCCTCCAGGTATGGAGAGGGACGCCCTCCAGGTATGGACTGGGTTGTAATTAGTGTGATGCTAATTACAGAAGTTTTACTAGCTTATTAATTTTTTTGATAGACTCTGAATGAAGACCAAATTCCTTCATTGAAGTTCAGAGGCACATTTCCTGTATGGCCATTCGTCTCAAAAACCTAACGTTTTCTTTTTAAAAACAGCAGTAAATTTTAGTAAAAGCAACACACATAGAGAAATTAAGACTCCTGCCTTAAATGCAAAACTTTAAGTCAATTCAGAGAGCCAGAACCAGAGAGGCTTGAATAAGTAACAGAACTACAGTATTTTCTGCAATGGGAAATATAAACAGAAGTTTAAAACATTTAGCTCAGTACTAAAGGCTCCCTTGATCTTGTCCCAACCCATCTTTCTAATATTACCTCAAAACTGCCCCATGCCCCAAAGTCAGCCATCAGTGGTCCTCGAAACATCTTCACATTCCTACCCCTGACTGTTCAAGCTGTTCAACCACCTAAAAGCCACCTTAGCTCCTACAACTGCTTTGCTCAAGTCTGACTCATTCTCTGAAGCACAGCTCAGAGCCGTATCATTCTCCAAGCCCAGTCCAACCCATGTACCCTGAATTCATATCTCACTCCTCCCACCGGACCTAGAACACTGTACTCTGCACTCTAAAGGAGTTCCACACAGTCTGCTTTATGGTATAGTCAGTCAGGTAACTGGAGAAATGATTTTTCTACCACATTAAACCATGAGCTCCTTAGGGACAAAGACCCTTTCAGATTCCTACATGGAACCAATCATGAGGCCTGGCACACAGCAGCCCTTACTAAACACGTCATGGGAACACAAGGGAAAGAGACACACTGCTTCTGTGAGAAGTCACCTCCTACCTCCGTGGCTCCCACCAGGCAAGGCAGAGACAAAGGTGCGCTGTTCTGTGGTCTTGAGCAGCAGCAGGATGAATCCTGCTTTTCTACCTTCCAGCCTTCTTGAGTCTCCAGCTTGCTCCCTAGTTGACCGTAGTCTGCTCGGCCCCAAGTAAACACCTTGCCAGTTTCTAAAAATAAACATTATTTGAATTAAGGCTTCATTTCACAGCAGTACTCTCATGGGTAGGCAATGAATTACTAGAGAAAATGCGAGCATTTGCTTTAGCACTAGCTGCTCCGTACCGAGAGCCTTCCCATGTTCTCGTAAAGGGCAGGGGGGTGGGGCACATTATTCCAGGTTTAGAACTGAGGTTCAGAGAGATTAAACAATTTGCTAGATCAAACAAGTGTTAAGTACCAGAGCAGGAGTCAAACAGGTTGATTCTAAAGCCCACGGACTTGCCTTGTACTCAGTCAGAGATATGATTATTACTCAGAAAAATTTCAATCACACCTCTGGCCACCCTCACACCTCCCTGTGCTTTGTCTGGATTCCTGTTCTCAGCCTCTCCTCCCTCTCACCCCAGCCAGGGCCCCTTTACTCTCACTGAAGTTCTCCACACCTCACTTTTTCAGGCCCTTATTCTTAATTAACAACGGTTTCCTGCTTTTCCCTCTTTATAACACAAGAGGACCTCTCATAGCCTGGGCTCTTACCCAAAGGAGCAATTCTAATAGTCCCAAGGCAAGCATCAATGTGTACTAGAAGAAAGGCAATGAGAGAAGGAAGAAAAAAAAAAGCTAAAATCATTTGGAGTCAGAAAAGCAGTTGGTTCCCCAGCACCACATGGGAAGCCAGCCAGTGGGAAGATCACAAAAGAAAATGAAGTTTGAAAAAGGAGACCTGGCCTTTCTTCTCCAGATAAGAGAAAATTCACCAAACTCAATCAGTTATACCAAGTGCTGTATTTGTTATTTCAACACAATGCTAAATCTGATGAGGCAGAGATTATTAACAGATTCTCTGCAATAAATATGCATCACCATGTGCGCTGTATAAATTCTTTATACATGTTTATTTTAACAAAGAAAAACTTTGCTTAAAAGACAAAACATCAAGTAATGCATATTAAACTCTACACAAGTCTACTCCATACTCTGTGTTTGGTATCAAAGCTTCATCTGACCTCACATTCGACACATGGCTTGGAGGGTCAGGCTCATGGGGGTAAAGTCAGAATGCCACAGGGAGCCAGGGCTGGGCACGGATGCAATTCACAAGCTCAACCTGTGTGCAAGCATCTGATCTCAGGGCTTCCTCAAAGAGGCAACAAAGCTGTGCAGCCCACAGTATCGCAGGGGAACTGGGAGTGGGTCCATTCAGGTACATGCTTTCCCACAACAGCAGACACTGCTCCTTTCGCTACAAATATTCTTTCCTACCTGGTAAACTATGGCTCAACTTCTAGAGGCAAGCTCACGTGCCACAGGGTCTCTGAAACCTTTCTTGACTCTAACTCTGCTCAGAAAGGGTAACATTAGCCTTCCTGTGGGTCCCTTTGTTACTGTACTCATCAGCTACTAAACTGCCATTCAACACTCAACAAAAAAAGTCCATGTATTCAGAACCGTTGGAGCACTGAAAACACAAACTGTCCTTCCACCTAAGCTGGCTAGGATTTATCATCAGACAGCCCTAGCAGAAGACATCCAAGAAGCCAGAGGATGAGGCTGTAGTTTCTTAAACGTCCCCAACATTCCTCACCTGGATAGAAATAGAAAGCAGTTATCTACAATAATACACCAAGAATTTCTTCTCACAAATTTCCCAGTGAATCCTGACTTCCACATCAAGCAAAACATCTTAGAACTTTGTTATTGATTATTGATGTCCAAGACAGACAAGACTGACAGAATATGATGCCACCATTATTACATCTCCAATAGCAGTTCAACCCTCCCACTTACATGGCACTTTTCACCTTCACAGCACTTTACAAAGATTAACTAATTAATCTTCATACTCTCTAGGGAGCCCACAGATGATCTGGTAGAGACAAGCCTAGAAACCAGGCCAATTCCACATTCAGCCTCAAGACTAAGTGCAGTGCCCTCTCTGAACCCATCAGTCTGTTTCTCCCCAAAATATACTCTGCTTCAGTAGCCTCACCGGCAATAGAGGAGATTTCTGTTTCTCCTTTCCTTTAAAACAGGCATTTATGGACAACGTCCCAGGTACCCAACACATTCATAGAAACCATTTCAATTAATCCCCAAAATAACTCTAATGTAGAAGTAAGTAAGCTTATTTTGCAGATGAGCTTATGTGACTGAACTTAGTCAAATTCAAACAACCATGGGGTGATGGAAACAAGATTTAAACGTTTGCCTTCCACCTCCCAATCCAATGGTGTTTACAATGATCGCACAAGCTATAGCCACAAACAGACAAAACTTAGTGGGTAAAACAGCAATGTTTGAGGAAGAGGCAACAGATTAAATGGATGTGCTCTGTGTGCCACCCCGCTTTCCTCACCAGAATGACCTCCCCAAGTGGGCCCTGGGGTCCTCAGGACTGTCACTGCTGAAATAAAGGCATTCAACACATGGATTATGATTTTATGTCACCTTGAGTAAAAGAAAATAATGAATCTACACATTAAAAAATGTTCATTAATGCACTGTAGATAAATGTCTGCCTCGAGCCAAAGTATGCTATCAAATCCAAGGAGATTCAGATCATAAATTTAACAAACTAATCTTTTCCTTAAAGAATTATATATTACTGAGATAAAAATAGATGTATTAATGTCATCTAAAAAGTATAGGTATGTGTCTCTGGACAAATGATAAATGAGACAAATGACAAAACAGCTCAAAACAAAATCAGCAAATGAAATATAAAGACATGTCCGTGTAAGAATTAACAGAATCACTACAGAACCAAGAAATAACATTGCAACCAATCTCAGCGCAATATAGAAAACAATGGGGGCCAAATGAGTATACTGACAAAGAACATTTAGGGACTTTAGAGGCAGCATGTTAAGCTGGAACTGTCCTGGCAAGCTTGATGAACAAGTGACATTTAAGGTGAACTTCTGTTTAAGAAAAGAAAATGGGAGAATGCGAAAGATATCGTAGGAGCAGGGACAGAGACAAGCAGTAACACGGAAACAATAGGTCCGAGGTATGGCAGGAAAATAAGGGGACCATAAGAGGGAGGCTGGCAGGGAGGGCAGGGGTGTCGGGGGAGGCAGCCACAGGAGATGCCAGGATGGGCTCTGGATCTCACCCTCCACAACACAGTGCACAAACTTGGCTGCCTCCTCTTCTCTATCAGTACCATAATCTTTTAGCATATTGACATTGATACTTTCATTTATCTATGGAAATGTACCCTTGTGGTTTACACATTTATCATTATTTACAAACTTGCCCTCATTCAAAAATATATAGGATAACACATACTCAAAAACAGAAAATGTAAAAGAATGCAACACAAACATAAAAGAAATCATAAGGCTCTCTTACCATACCCAGGCAATTCAGCTGACACACTCCTTTAGGAACCCCTGCTGACTAGACACAAGAGGACCACAGACTGAGCTGGAGTGGGGCCACAGAAAAGAATGTCTAGGGTGATATCAACAGCAAAAGATTGAAGGAGGCAACACCTCTGCAGACCTACCATGCACTGGGCACAGTTTTATGTACTCTCTGCACAGCGTCCTATGTATTCTTCCAACAGCCCCGTGAGACAGATACTCTCACTACTCACACTTTACTGTCAGTGAACAAGGCACTGTACTCAAGTCACAGAAGCAATAAAGGAAAAGGAAACAAACTGGGGCCTAAAGCAGGGTGAGAATCATAAAGAAAAAAGACAAAGTTTTCAGAGCTTTCAGAGTACCTCATTAGATGTGAGAAAAAGAACAGGAAGACATGAACACCACTCAGACTTCGGGATTTCAGAATTAGTAGGAAGGTGGTGGTGCCGTTAAGAGAAATAAATGAAGGGGCAGAGATGACAGATCAAGGGTCTTGCAATGAGAATCACAAAATATTACTTTATTACCAAATTATCAAACCCTCCTAGAGCCTCTTGCAAACATATTATTGAAAAGTCAGGGGAAAGGAGAAGCATAAAGACTACCAGGTGCCAAGCCTGAGAGGAGGAGCTCTGAGGGCACGGTGGTGGGTGGGGAATGTTCTGAAAGTTGACTTCTATTATCACCCATCCAGGTTACCTGGGCTGTGGCCTACAGCCACAGCTCAGCTGGAAGCCGCTCACTCTAGCACTGGCTGATTTCCTCAGGAAAAAGACATTGTGCTCCTGTCCCGGAGAAGGGAGTTCTGAAGGTGACAGGAATACAGCAGCATCAATCCAACAAGGCAACAGTCATGGACAACAGCACAATGGAGTCAGCACACAGAGCTGATGTTAGAGAAGGGAAACCCACGGGTCCCACACAGACAAAGCCACATGACCTCTTCAGTCTCTAAACTCTCATCTCCCAGGATGCTAGGAGGCCTTGGAGAATACCCATGAGGCAGAGGCCACTCTCTACCAAGGAGTTTGTTATACTTGTAACTTATCTTTTTACAAATGCTAGCTACTCTTGGAGTTATTCACCCTAAACCCTTAAAAGGTAAGAATGACTCCTGTAGCTCACCGTTTATTCTGCCGTGTGACAGAAACTTTATACAAAAGACGCTGGATGGCAATAACCGGGGGCTGTTTTAACACATTACTAACAGCCCAAGAGTGACCCAGCACCATCTTTCTGTGTAAGGAAGAGAAGAGGGAAGGAGAGGGCTGGGAGCACAGGTGATGGAAGCAGTCGCACTGACACCATGCCATGCTGCCACAGGGCTCTGTCCTCTCTGTCCCCACTGTGTCTATTCCCTTCAACCACATTCACTGAGTCAACTCCTACTCACTCCAGTTCTGCTGACTCCTCAGCCAGAACACACTCTTTGGCACAATAATCCCAGGAACCACAGGCCACTTTTGAGATCTCTTATCTCAGTTCATAAGCACATATTCTTGAGGAGACTGCCTTGTACTAAAGCAAACCAGGCGCATCACAGCAGGGCTGTCTGCACTTGTTCATCCCCATATCCTAAAATAATACCCAGCACAAAGTAAGACACTCAATAAATTATTGTTGCCTAAATTAACTAATGAATCTATCTCATCTATTAACCTACCCTACCTTCCATTCATCCCTACTACACTTTAACATTCATTGGCTCCATAATCTTCAGCAAATTATTCTATACCTCTAAATCTCATCTACGTAATGATAGCATCTCTGTGGAGGGCTGTTGCAAGAATAGTTTTGTGGCAAATATTAGGCACTCTTAGTATTCTTCTCCTGAACTAAACAATACAGAGCAACTATGACTTCCAACAAGGACCTCCGTGGTTCCACAAAGTTCTTACCAATTTGTTATATATTCTCAGCCAACACTCACCTGCTTAGGGTCAATCCATCTAATGATAATTTTAAAAAAAGAAACACCAGGAAAGATTCTATTTTGGATATTCTTAAATCTCAAGTATCATGCCAGGCATGGTGAGCATACCTGTAATCCAGAATAGAGGAGGCTGAGGCAGGAGGATTACCACAAGTTCAAGGCCACTCTGAACTACATAGTGACCTCAAGGCTAGCCTAAACTGCACAGCAAGACTGTCTCAAAAAAAAAAAAATCAGGGTATATTGGAGGCATCTGATGTACCACATTGTACAGATTAATTAAAGATAGAAAAAAAGAAGAGGGTGAAAGGGAACAATGTAGGAGAGAGGGAAAGTGAGGAAAGAGGACAAGAAAGGCGGGATGGGGAAAAAAGGGAAGAAAAGGGGAGGGGAAGAAGTTTTAGATCAAGACTCACATGTCATTATCCTAGCTTCTCCTTTAGTCTACATGGCCTTGAACAGGTCCCTTCTCCTTAGGACCCTAGTTTTCCCATTTATAAAATGACAGGACTAGAACAGATGGCCTCTCAGACATCTTCTGGATATAAACTTAAATAGTGTCAAAATGAGTTAGCATACAATGTGATTTTATTGACACTTTTGGAGTCTTCAGTCTGATCCGTATCCTAAAATAAAACATCTCTAATTTCAAAGACCATCCATATCATTAATAATTTAAGTAAAAATTGAGACTGAATTATACAGTATATCCTATTTCTTGAAAAAATATCTTAAGTTTCCAAAATCACACCATGAATGATACCACATAATAAAAACTCTGGAATTTTTAAAAAGTTAATACAGGAGTATGATAGATATTGGGAAAGTGAAAGAGAAGGAAAGTGCTCTAAAGAGTATAATGAAATGTATAGTGTGTAAGATAGTTGACCATATTACTGAATTTCTGTTGGAACACTGAACAGAAG
>PVJX010045939.1:0-12482 GCA_004027295.1 Dolichotis patagonum | reverse complement strand
ACAACAATGGTGCCATTGAACTGGTAGCTGATACTTCCCCTCTGGTCATTTTGGTCTCCTCAAGGGAGTCACAGCGTTGTCAGGGGTAACTGACCCAGACTATCAAGGGGAAATTGGACTACTACTCCACAATAGAGGAAAGGAAGAATATATGTGAAGTGCAGCAGATCCCATAGGGTGCCTTTTAGAACTACCATGCCCTGTTATTAAAATTGATGGGGAATTACAACGACCTAATCCAGGCAGAATGACAAATGGCCCAGATCCTTCAAGAATGAAGGTAGGGTCATTCCACCAGGGAAAGACCTTGACCTGAAGGTGCTTGCTGAAGGCCAAGGAAATACAGAATGGGTAGTGAAAGAAAGTAGTTTTAAACACCAGATATGACCCCATGATCAGCTACAGAAAAAAGGATTGTAATTACTATTTCTCCCCAAATATGGTTCTACTGTAATATAATGTTGATAGATTTAATGCTGGTTCTTGGGGATTATTAAACCTGTGTATAATGTTAAAGTTATAAACTGATAAGAGTAAATATGAACCAAAAAAACCCCTTACATTCTGTTCTGGTGAGGGAATTAGTGCATTTCCGTTTGTGTGCAGAATAGTTATAACTTGTTAGAAGCACTTATATGCATGTCTTTGTATTGGAAACTAGTTTTAAAAATGTGTCTGGTTGCCAAGTTAACAAGGGAGTGGATTGTAGTGGTTGACTGATTGTGTCAATTACAGACATTTAGAAGCTTAACTAAATAGGCTTAGCAATTCTACTCCCTGGGGTGTGGAAGACCCATCCTAGGTTGACTCATTGCCTGGATGGTATAAAAGGAAGCGTGAAGGATGGATGAGGTTCCATTTTGCAGAGGAGCTCCAGTCTTTGCCTTCGCCTTGGATGTCATCTCCTGGCTTCTAGCACAGATTCTTAGATTTCTGCCTTGGATCCATCAGACTTCCAGCATAGACTCTTCAGCATTCTGTCGCAGACCCTTTGACCTGCTGGTACAGACTTGCATGGAAAACTGCAGTGAACTCCAGACTTTGGATTGAATCCTTCAGCCTCCAGTGTGCAAACACCCTCTGCACACTTCCTCATCTGACTCTGGCTATCGTAAATCGATTTTGTTATTTCTTATGCATTTGTATATCTTGTGTTACATCTGTTTCTCTAGTAAAATCATGACTAATACATAGGGCACTATACTTATGAGTGGATTAATCTACTGTTGAGTTTATATGCTGTAGGGAGATGGGGCCTGGTTGAAGGGTAGGTCATATATGGAAAGATATATTCTTGCCCTAAGCTCCTCCCTTCTTTTTCCGTTTACTGGCTTCCATGGATTGAGCAGCTTTTTTCCACTGTGCCATTTCTGCCTTGGAGCTACCCAATCATGCATAAATTTAATCTTCTAAAACAATGAGCCAAAACAAACCTTTCCTCTTCGAAATTGCAGGGTTGAGGCATTTTTTCCCAGCCAATGGAAAAGTGACTAATACACATGGCAAGAGTGACATTGTGGTTGGAATACTTTATGAACCTTGAAGTTTATTCTGGGTTATCCAAATGGGTCCAAAACAATCAAAATGTTCCTGTATGAGACATGCAGGAGGAACAAAGATAAGCCTAAGGAAACCAAGATCCAACCAATGGAGGGCCACTGGTCAACAATACAGACAGTCTCTAAAAACTGGGAAAACCAAGATTTGGAGTCTCTCCTACAGTTTTCAGGAAGCAAATAGCTGGGTTGACAACTTGATTTAAGCTCATGAGACCAATTTCATACTTCTTGTTTCCCAAACTATAAGACCATACATTTGTGTTGCTCTAAGTGAATAGGTTTTTTGTAATTTGTTGTAGCAGCAGTCAAAAACTAAAGGCAAGGAGTGAACGCAAGGAGTGAGAAAGAGGATTTCTTTTTGGGGTTGGAAAGTGGAATTTTCTTATTGGTTGGTCCTTTTTATTTTGGAAGTTGGAAGGTTATCTTTATAAGCCTATATGTGGCAAAGAGCGGTAAACATGTTTTTCCCTATTAGTCAGATGTTTACTGAGCCTACAGAGCTTTGGCTCTGCTCTGCTCTCACTAGAAGCTGAGACAAACCACTGAGGAAGAGCACATGGTAGCACAGCTAGGGTGAGGGAGGCCTGCAAGTGGCTCTTGAAAAAACAATGTTCCAAGGAGAAGAAACAGCAGATGGTACTGTGTTAGAGCAAAAGGGCCCAGAGCTGACGTCTGTGACCTGGGGCTGCCTGCTTCTGACAGGCAGTAGAAAGAGACGGGGGCGAAAAGTTTTAGCCAAGTCTCACGTAGGACCTCCAGTGCCCAGGAAAGCTATGGAATTTAGATTTTTTGTCAGCGAGGACCATGAAATAAGTTGAAGTTTTGAAGTATAGGCTATGCTTTATTTGTTGGCAAAATCGAGGGTGTCTTAATTATTATAAATAATTGGAAGATTGTGGAATTCCATAGATGTTCAAAAGTTAGCCTGTTGAGAAGCAAGTCCATCAAGCAGACTTGGTAGAAGTTACTAGCAAATTAACATTGTTTCTCATATAAATCTCAGTAAGTTGAGATGTTCTAGCCAAGCTAATTATATTATAATTACATGGACATTGTTTCTGTTGGCTTTGCCTTTGTTGTTGTGCTGGGGAGTGAATGTAGAGCCCCAGGGTCTCCGCAGCCAAAGCACAAGCTGCCCTACTAAGCTGTATCCTTGGACCGTACTATCATCATTTTCCACACTCAATAGTATGGCAGTGAAGGCAATGATAATCATCCAGTGAACAGTGTGCTCTGTGCTATAGGATAAATTTTCTGCTTTAATAAACATTCTGAAGTCTCAGCTGTGTCGTGTCTGTCTTGACCAGAGTTATGGGCTGTTTGTAAATTACAGGTCATGTGTGTAGTTCCTTGGCTCATGGGAATGAATGTATGCAAATCCTGGAGCAGCAGAGCGAGCCCCCAGTGATTGTTATCATCCTGGTTAAGTCAGGAAGAAAGTGGAAGGAAAGGAGCATCCTAGTGTAGCCTGTGGAAAATAAATTGTGTGTTGTGCTGTAGCAAAGAATGTGCAAAGCATGCAAGATACATTCGAGAGCGGGAGGCAGTGAGGTTTGATTCTGATCTATTTGTTTTAAAACAGTCAACTATTTAGATAGATGAAATTGAGAGAGCTATCTGAAAATTTCATAGCCAATCTGTTTCCTACCTGCTCTTTTAAAAGTGATAAAAACATAGTATTTAAAACATTTTTGGACAATCACTCCTACAAAGTGGAATTTCTAAAATGTAATTTTGCCTGTTAGTAATGAATTGCAAATAATAGATTAACCAGAACTTTCATGCTGAATGCAACTTTTTAGAAGATGTGGGTGAATTTTGGATGATATCATTTAGGTTTTTATAAGGCTTCCAGATTTTAGCCTGTGCATATTTATTCAGCCTTTAATAATATATCATAGGAAGAGATAAAGCAGTCTTAAACAATATTCATCAATGTCTTACTTTGCATGAAGTCCCTGTACAAAGGCTGAAGTTCTGACGACATAGTTATGTGGTAGAAGTGACACGGGCTGGGTGCTGTAGCTGGAGAGAATTTAGTTCAAGTTTAAATCTTTAATTTAGTCATATCCTAGCTGTGTGACCTTGGGCAAATTAGAGTATCTCTATGAATATGCACCTCCTCATCTGCTAAAGGATGCAAACCTTCACACTTGGGTACGATTAAATTTTGTATATAAAATGGTTACTTTGTCTCTTCTCATTATGCATTTAAAAGTTTATATAAACACAGAGGGATGGAAAAAAAGAGCAAAATCTAAATGTTCAAAAGTTTTACAAAGTGTTATATGTGCATGTGTGTTCTTTTGTTTTTGAATGTGAGTTCTTTAAGTACATCAATAATCAATTGCTAGTATTTCTTCATTTGAATAGTATATAATGTTTTATTTAGTACATGCATTAATCTTTGTGCATCTCTAGAAAAAGATGTTTGCATGTAGGACATAATATATAAGGCTCATAAAAAATGTAAGAAAAAGCATATAATAGTACAAATATTAAAATTAAGAACAATAATAATGATTTCTAACTATAAACACAAGTAATTAAACAAAATTTTTTTGCAAAGTTTACTTGTATTAGGTATTCAATTAAATACTATGGATAAAGCAGTAAATAAAACAGACTTGCATTTTAAAAACAGGAATTTGTAGGACTATCAGAAAAAATGATATTAGAATTTGCAAAATTCTGAAGTTTAATAAAAATGGGACAGATAAAACAGAATTCTGTTCTGAAGGAAAGGATTTGTCTTCTATTTGGAGAAAGATCTATAAATTTAGGTAAGAGAGTTGTGATAGGAGTAACCCCTACATTACTGTGACTCAGTATAATGTTAGGCTAGGCTGATAGTTCATTTAGATTTTAGAAGATCATACCCATTAGATAACTAGTAATGTTGAGCTTGGACAAGAAAAGTAAAAGGCACAGGTCTTCCCTAAAGAAGATAAGACAGTTACTCAGGATAGCACATAAGATATTTTACAAGATAGGAAGGACTGTTGTCACTTCCACTCAACAAAATACAAGAATTGCTTGAGGCAGAGTAATTGGGCAAGAGAAAGGAATAAAAACCATCCAAATTGGAAAAGTAGAAGCAAAGTTATCTGTGTTTGCAGATAATAGGATCTTATAAATAGAAACCCCTCACGATTCAACCAATGAAGTGTTAGAACCGAGAAACAAATTTAGTAAAGTTGCAGGATATAAAACCAAACTAAAAAAGTCATTAGTATTTCTGTACTTTAACAGGGAGCTATCTTCAAAAGAAATAACTATAAGAAAAACAAAAGTAAAGGCTTAAGAATAAATCTAAATAAGGAGATGAAAGATTCCTATATTGAGAACTTTGAAGTATTGATTGATGAGGACAAGGGTGTGACTCACTGGTAAAGCACTTGCCAGCCTTGGTTCAATACCCAGCCCTAAAAAATTGAAAGAAAGAAAGAAAGAAAGAAAGAAAAATATTGATGAAAGAAATCAAAGAAGACACAAATAAATAGAAAATAGAAGTACAATTCATAACATTTATCAAGTAGAAAAACAGTTTTAAAATTCATATGAAACTGCAGAAGACTCTGAATAGCCAAAGCAATTTTGAGCAAAAAGAATAAAGTTGGGAGCATGACAATACAATGACTTCAAAATATACGATGGCACAGTAGGATCAAAACAACATAATGCTGGCATTAAAATAGAAATATACAGCAATGGGCTAGAACATGGAAAGCACAACAAATCAATCTATGAATTTATAGCCAAATGATATTTGACAGAGTTGTCAGAAGCACACGCTTGACTAAATGGTGTTGGGAAAACAATATCTACTTGTGTAAAATCAGATTGGAACCTTATCTCACACTACATCCACAAGCCAACTCAAAATGGATGAGTCTTAAATGTATGAGGCGTAAAATTACTAGAAGAAAACAGGAGGGTAAATCTCCATGACAGTGGTACAAGGAAGGAGTTTTCGAATATGACTCTAAAACTACAGAAAAAAAAAAGCAACAGTAGACAAATGGGAATACATCAAATTTAAAAACTTCTGCAGGCAAGCAAAGACAACAACGTAATGAAGAATCTACAAAACAGAGAATGTATTTGCAAATTGTGGATTGATCGTGGTTAATATCCAAAATGTACAATTCAATAGCAGCAAAAAAAAACTCAGTTAAAAGATAGAAGACCTGAATAGACATTTCCCAAAAGAGGACATATAATGGTAAACCAGTATGTAAAAAAATGCCCATCACTAATCATCAATGTGATACAAATTAAAACCACAATGAGATACAATCTCATACTTGTTAGATTTGGTGTTATAAAAAGACAAATGATAGCAAGTGTTGGTGAGCAAAGGGAGGAGAGGGAACTCTTGCCTATTGTTGGTAGGGATGTAAATTGTTACTGCTATTATGGAAGACTTTATAGAAGCTTTTCAAAAATGTAAAAATAAACTACCTCATGATCCAAAAATTCCACTACTGGCTATATATCCAATGGAAACAAACTTAGTAACTTGAAGAGACATCTCTGCACTACCATGTTTATTCATGATAGCCAGGAAAGGGAATCAACTCAAGTGATGAATAAAGGAAATGTGGGATATATACACATTGGGATGCTGCTATTTTATGTCTGTAAAAAGGGAACCCTGTTTGCAAAACTTTGATGATACTGGATTGGGATACGGATTAAATAAAGTCTGTAACTCTTCTAATATCAGTATCAATATAATAATTCTATTTGTAATTGTAACTGATTCACTGAAAAATAGTTTTGGAGTGATCTGTAGCCATGTGAACATTGTAGTGTTACTTTTAAGCATGAAAAATCCACTTTGGAGGATTTCTTTTCTTTGCTTCTTTTTAGATCCTCATCCTTTGTGTACCTGCCCTTTCTGAATCTTTGTGATGTGGTGACTGGTGACCATTCCAGTGCTAGAGGTGGTACAAAGGACTCAGGTTTAGGAGATCAGAGTATCCAAGTTTTCTGGCATAGTAATTGTCATAAGGATAAGCACCCAACTCTTTAGAGCAAAAATATGCGACAAGATTTTAAGTGGGTTTTTTGGAAAGTCCAGCTCTCTTTACTGCTGTATGTAAGTCTGACAGAATGAGGCCTAGAATGTAGCTGGTATCCTATGATGCCCAAGCCAGAATCTACACATGGAAGGGAAGAGAAAAGTGGCATAGAGAAACAGTCCTAATGACTTCTTATGCCTTTGAGCTCACTGTGTTTTGAGCCAGCCAGAGGTTTTTATGGGCTTCTTAGGTCATGTAATTTAAGAGATTTTCTTTTTGTAAATCTGTGAAGACTTGCTTGTCTCTTGCAACTCTAGGCTCCTAACTGAAGCAGAGATAAGGAGGTAAAAAAAATCTAAGATACGTGAAGTCTGGTATAACTATTTGATAGTCGAGGAGGTAGACATAAAGTTATTCCTATGAAGACTGTACAATAACATGGAGATATACAGGATAGAAAGTAAGACTGTTTCTCCTAATTTGCAGATTTTGTATTTGTGAGTTTCTCTACCTGCTAAAATGTATTTGTACCTCCCAAATCAGCATCCATGTTGGTTTTACAATCATTTGCAGCTACATGCAGAGTGGCAGTTTGGGTTATGAGACATGCTGTTATGGCTTGTGTCTAGATGGTCCCCCAAACCTTCATGCAGTCATGGGGGGAAGGTTTTCAGGGGCAGCTGAATCAAGAATCTAGAGCTGAATCTAGAGTTTGTGATTGATTTGTAGTACAATGCTGGAATTCAGGGTGGGTAATCCACTGATTGGATTGGCACTGTCTGCTGGATACAATATAAAAGAGAAAATGGAACAAAAAGAGCTCTCTCTCTCATCCTCTCCCTATCCCCTTCTCCTTTACTTCCCCTGTCTTGCCTTCTGCCTTCCTCTCCCTCTGCCTCACCTTCTCCCTCTCTGTTGCTTTGCTGTCTTCTGCAGCCGTGAACTATTGCCCCTCTCCCACGTGCTACCCTGCCTTGGAGCCAGCTGATTATGGCCTGAAACCTCCATAAACTGTGAGCTAATTAAACTTTTCCTAAGACATATGCACATTCCCAAATGAGGTCCAAGGAGATGGTACTGCTTTCTTGTCTCACCTCTCAATAAAGCGTCCTTTCACAGTCTGTTTAATATCAAGTCATTTGCATTTTAGAGGCTTTTTGTGGGTGATTTTGATATAGGAGAACAAAACTCTCAACTTATTAGATTTCCAGTACAAGTTTGTGTTCTCTAAAATCAAAGAATGAATTTTAGGAAGTTTAAGAGCAGAATATATTTATTGAAAGAAAGAAAGCTTCTGTCTGAGAGAGAGACACAAGGGATCCCAAGTGGGTTGCCAAAGACTGTCTTTTCTAGGGACTTTTATAGAGCAAAATCACAAGGTGAGGCAGGTCCAAGGTGGGGAAAACATGGGAACTCACAAGGTGCATGAGATGGGACAGAACTGTGTTCAACCAATAAGATTATTAATTGTTCAGGTAAAATTGATCAAATCAGGAACAAATGGGAATGTGAGTCATGTAACAAGTGGGCATGCTTAAAGAGCAGTTACTCTTCCTATAGGGGGTTTGGAATGGTGATTCCCGGCTTCTCCAGGGTGACAGAAAACTATTTAGAATATCAGTCCTTAGGATGTGGGTACATTTGTTTTATCTTTTGTCTTGAGGTCTGGCCCACACGGGAGGTGTCTGTCTCCCCCACAGTTGCAAGGTATCTGGCCTTCTGCACTGGCTCCTTTGAGGGCCCAGCCCTGTCTGACTGCCTGTGATATTTTTATCTAATTCAGTTGCCTGTAACAATCTCATTGTCTAATTAGACAAAGTGCAAGTCCCTAGAAAACACAGTCTTTGGCAACCCACTCGGAACCTCATTGTCAAAGTGCAACATTGAAGGGTTTTCTAGTGCTTCTAGGCACAAAAGTGCTGTGATGTGCCTGATAGTGTGTAGCATGAACCGTGTTCAGGTGAGAGGGACAGTGCTGCTGTCTTTTCAATGCTCAGTCAACAATATATATTAAGCAAGGTGTTTTTAAACAGAAGCACACATAGAATGATGTTGTGCTATTATGTTGTGCTGTTGATGGAGATGTTCTAAGCATCATAGACCCCTAACCTTGTGTTTCTCGTGGGAGCAATGGTTCAGTATTTGCTAGACCAATGTTTGTAATGACTTTTTAGAAAATAGCTCATGGGAAATAACATTTTGCAAATAGGAAGGGGACCCAGAGATGGAGGGTGGAGGGAGGGGAAGGGAAATAAAAAGAATTATATGTTAAGTACATGTATCTACTCCGTAAGATGAATGTAAATGTTATGTACTGCAAGCATAACAATAAAAAAATTTTAAAAAAAGAATAATGAATGTCATAATAATGATAGTAGACTGTATAGGAAAACTGCAAGCAGAAGGAACATATCAAATGATAGATCAAAATAATGACAATAGTTACACTAGACCAATGAGGCTAAATGTTTTCACCCTTAATTTTTAAATGTTTAATATCTCTATGGTAAAAATTATCTTATATTTTAAAAAGTACCACACACATCAAGAAAGTTAACTTTAGTAGCACAAAAAACACTTTGGGTCTTCTACTCAGAGTCAATTTAAAGCAATATGTAAACATTAGTTCATTAACTTAAGGCCTGACTTCATTTAAACACAAATGAAACAGAGAGTAAAATTTTTGGCCATGGGACTTGGTTTGGTTATTACTTAAACCATCAGATTTGACTATTAAGTGTTTTTAACTCAAAGCAAATTTATAGCTAATAAATGTGCTAACGTCCTAAATGTATAGATTATAAGATCTGGAGCTTCAGAAACGATGCTGGCATTTATTTCATCTGTCTTTCCAATCAGTATTAATGTTCTGTGTGTACTTCCCAGGACAGAATTATCTAGTTGTTTTAATGTGTTCTCTAAAGGAAAATTTACCGCCAAATAATACCTTTTGGTCAACTGTAGTGGTTACAAATATTTCTTACATTTGCCCATATTTCTATTCTAATCAATCTTTTTTAAAATACAAGGGACAAATGAAATCTCCTTTACAGGATATAAATCTTCAGATATTTTAAGGAAGCCATCATGTAACTCCTGTGGCTTTTCTTTCCTAGGTTAAAGCATCCTGGGAACTTTGTCTATTTCTCATAAAAGCTTTTCTCTAAATCCTCTGTGTTTCTGACCTGCCTTGTTTCCTTGAGCTCCGGCTTAGTGACGTCCCTCTTAATACCACAGATCAGGACGGAGTGAAGTGTGGGATCTGCAGGTCAGCAGCACTGCTGCCTCCACTGCCTTCACGATTTTCCAAAATGGCTCTGAGACATTGTGACTTCCGGAATAAATATACTGACCGCACAGTGTGGCCACCGCAGAAGAAAGCCCACCGAGAAGAGTAGGATTTGTGTATTATTAAAAAGGAATTCACTGTATGTGCCTAACTTGCATTTTTCTTTTTTCTCATTTTCTAGTTCTTTTTCCAGTTTTCACTGATCATAAAGTAAAAAACAGGATTCCTTTCTTACCTCAACAAGCTTTGTAGTTTTCATCTATGCCCTAAGGGGCATAGTTCTATGATTTCCTCCTCTTATGGAAATTGTGACTTTTAAAAAATATTGCTGTCTAAAAACTACATACCTACGTCAAAGTTTTCAGATTCTTAGAACTATTTCTTGTCCTATTACGTAGTGAAATGCTTGGGATTTGATTTACTAACATAATGGTTGCATACCATATTGTTTTATTATGTTAAACCTGATTATGAGATAATGTTTACATCCCCTAAGACTTCACTGAATAGTAAAAGCAATCAACCATAGTATGCTGGGTGATACAGAGAAATATGTACAAGTGTTTTGTTGTTGCTGTTAATTATGCTTTAAAAAACCTCTGTGCAGTTACCTAATTCTATTAGTGAAATGATAGATTTTAAATTTTAATTAAAGATGATCTTATTGTTGTCAGGCATAGTATTTATGGATATTAAGTACTTTAGCAAATCTAAGAAAATTTAAATTTTGGAGTAAAAGCATGAATAGTATTTTATTTCCTTAGGCTTCCCAATGCAGTCGTTCTTTAATTCACCTTAGTAAATGGGGATAATTTTACCTATTAAAATCATTTAAGATATATATGTCTCAATTTCTCTTTTATTTTCTTGTATTGACATTCAAGATGAAATAATAATATAATTTAAGTTGCATCTTTTATGCAGCTATTTACTCATCTGCTCCATCCATATTAGCATGACAATTTATATTCCACATTTCCACATAAATTAATTGATGAAGAACAGAAAGGACAAAGTTAAGGTAGGTTGGGACCAGTGCAATTTCATATATTGCAGAGAAACTTAGCTCTTTGAACTTCTGTTGTGTGGCAGATATTTGGTTTATTCCCTAGTGTTTCTGCTTCCACTCTTTTTAAGCACATAGGAGTGGGAGGTAGGGTGTTTCTACTTCCTCTCTAAAACTGGTGTGATCTTGTAAGTTGCTACAGCCAATAAAATATGAGTGGGAGTCACGTGATGATTTAGTGCATAGGTACCAACTATCCAGATGAAACTGCTCCCACAATCCTTTGTGGCAGTGGTTTGAAGAGCAATCCTGTGATGGGCAATGTCGTGATATTGAAGCAGCTAACAAAGCTGAGCCTATGCCTAAAGGACAGATAGCTTCCTGGGGCACAGTGGACTTGGAGTGGGTGAGAAAAATGATATTTTTGTAATGGTAAATACATAAAGTATTGATAGCTTGGTGTTTTTTTTTAAAAATTACTATTGCATTAGCCAACCCATCTTGACTGATATATATGTATATTACTGTTGCTTTTAGCTAGGTTGTACTTCACTGGCACTTTATTTTCCCTCCACACCTCTAATACATCATAGCTTTTGATAATAGTCTTTTTAAGGTGTGTGATGCTTTGGAGCCTTTTTACCTTTCACTTGTATTATCTCAGATGAAAGGTACTGGATAGGTTGCTGAGGTACAATCCTTTTGGATCCATTTGTGTTGGCTTCAACAGAGATGTTTTTGAAGCACACGGAAAATCTTTTCCATTGATTTGGCTTTTTGGGTGAACACCATACACTGTAGAAGCAGTGAATGAAATACCAACTGCATAACAGAAAAAGACGTTGGAACTTCTGAAAAAAACTGAAAACTACTAGTAAACAGCATACATGTCTGACCTTGTAAAAAGTGACTGAGGATTAGACATTCTCTGCATTCTAGAAATCTCTTGTGATTTTTGATTCTGGGGATCTATCTGATCCTGGGCCTTGTGTGTTAGGTAAGTGCTCTACCTCTAAGTTACATCTTTAGTCCTTAAACTATATGTTGAGGCAGTCTTGCTAAGTTGCCCAGTTTGGTCTTGAACTTACTGTTCACCTGTCTCAGCCCCCGGGGTGGCTAAGAATACAAGGGTGGGCTTCAATGCCTGTCCGTGAATAAATAAAGTGGGTGAAGAAGTTCTCATGTGGATATAGAGACCTCCTTGAAATCCTTTCTTTGGGGTTTATTTTATGCCATTTCAATCCTTGCGGTAGAGTGACCTTGCAAGTAAGAATTCAGGTACTTTACAGAGGAGGACAGGGTTGTTGGTCTGTTTGACTCTTACCAGGGTTTCGGAAATCTTAGTCTGGCATTTCCATGCTGGTGGGGGGTGGGGTGGCAGAAGACAGTTACTGATGGAAAATCAAGGACATTTAAGAACTCTGAAAGAAAAAAAAGAACTAATCATTTATAAAATACATTCATCTAGAATGCACTCATTTACAGTCTAAATGAAGCTTGAATTGACCCAGCAGAGAATGTGGTTACAGTGCCAGGTTTCCACTGCAGAGTGCTGGGTACTTTTATCATCCATGGATAGTGTCATTATATATTGCAATCAT
>PVJX010045938.1:0-12512 GCA_004027295.1 Dolichotis patagonum | reverse complement strand
TGAGCAGATAGGACAGGAAGAAGGGTAGACCAAGAAATTGAGCACAGGATTTCTTTTTGCAACTCAGTCTCAGGCTGGTAAAACCTTATTAGAAGATCTTGACAGTCCATGTCCAAGTGTAATGTTCCCAGTTGGAGCCCCTGGACCTGACATGTTGTCATTTGGAGGTGTTGTCCCATCCAATTGAACTTTATGCAAGCATCATCTGTGGCTGGTTGCAGTGTTCTCAGACTACGGTTTACCTCAGCAGTGAGGAAACTCATAGAAGAAGGGACCTTAGCCCTACTACCATGCTGTGGTGGTCTCACTTGGCTGTCGGATCTAGGTGTGACCAAGAATTTAATCATTGGTTGCCATGTGACTACCCACCATATTTTTTCCATAACTGTAGACCACAACATAGAGACAGTAACTGTCCACTGGAAAGAGAAGAAAGCTGCTTTCCATAACACGGAATCACAGAGCAGGCCCTTAAATTGTGGTTATCTCTGAAGGTAGGCAGAATACTATGATGCCTGAACACAGGTCAGTGACTGTAAACAAGCCATTTTGGCCTATCTAGCCCCAGACAAAGGCTTGTATGAATAAAATATCCACTTTTTGACAGGAGCTCAGTTCATTCTGAACAATAAACACTCAGAACATATATTTAGGACAAACCTGGGCTTCAATTGCTGTCTCGTGCTATAATAGTGAGAAAACAACAACTTAGTCCTAGCAAACTTGTGCATATGCACCATCAAGTTCATAAAGAACAGAAGTGACTACAGGCTCAAAGAAAACAAACAACTTGCATAGAATTTCTGGAATGACAGTCACAAAAAAGCCAAGTCATAAAGACTGAAATAAGGCTGGAGATTTAGCTCAGCAGCATAAGCGCCTGCCTTGCAAGTGCACAGTCATGAGTTCAATTCTCAGTACCAAAAATAAAAAATACTGAAATAAATACTTGATCCTTTAATGTGCAAATATCATCACATATCAGCAAACATCAAGAAATATCAGAGAACTATAACCTCACATAAGGATCAAAATAATGTTCCATAAACCAACAATATAAAAACAAACATGTGCAAGATCTCAGGTGGAAATTATAAAGTAGCAGTTTTAATGCACATCAATGAGCAAAACAGAAATCCTAGAGTTGAAAAGCACAGTCAGTGACACTAAAAACATAATGGGAGGAATCTATAGCAAGACAGATCAAACAGAAGAGAGCATAAATGAGCTCAAAAATGGGCTATTTGAATAAACATTGCCCAAAGAAGAAAAGAATGAAGAAGACCTACTTTGGTAAAGTATTACAAAAGTAAATATTAAAGTTATTGACATTCAAGATGGACTTGGAAATATTAAAATATAAAAAGTATATTCAAAGTGATGCCAGAGAGACTTGCAGGAAGTTGGCAGAATAGTGAACACTAGAGAAACAGGCTCACCAAGATTTGGTGTCCAGTTGCTGGAATATAGCAACATGAGGAAGAGAAGGAGGCGGGTCCCTGGGACCCAGCAAGTGTTTGAAGTAAGAATTGAAGCCCACAGGGAGAGAGAAAAGAAAGACCTCAGTTAAAAAAAGATTTCAAATGGCAATTTCTTACTGAGCTCTGACTCACTATTTGTGTGTGGGGGGGGGGTCAAATCTGCAGATACACAGTGACTACTGGTGACTCCAGAGTCCTGCACTGAGAAACTCATCAACAGAATAGAGCAGTGGATGCAGCAGGATACAGCAGCTGCTGAGTTGTTCAAATTCCAACATCCCCCAAGAGAAAGGGATAGGGTGGTCACCATCATGGAGAGGGACAAACTGAGCTCAGAACTCAAAACACCTGCAGGTTGGCTTCATCTAGTGACTGCCAGTGTTAGGGTTAGACAGCACTGAGTCCAAATCAGGAACATAATAAGGAACTGAGTAAAAGCTGTCAGGAGACACAATGAGTGTTACATGTTGATCTAATTGGGTCCCAGGCTCACAGCCAGAAGCCAGTCTGAACTTCAGTGAAATTAAAGTAGCAAGCTTGCTGAGATTATCCAGTACCCCACTATAACTCTATAACTGTTTTATTGGGATTATTCAACACAAATATAGGCTCCATCTGCCCACTCTGTCTACCAGTGACAGCAAGACACACTCTGAAGTGGACATTTTCTTCACTTTTTATTGTTTTGTTTTCTTTTGTTTTTCTCTTCATTGATTGCCCTTGTTTTTATGAGAGTATGAACAATATTTCTAGTTTTGTTGTTATCATTGTTCTCTTCTGTTCTTGCTTTTATTTCATTTCTTCTATCTCTTTCCTTCCTGTCTTCTCTAGTTTCACAAAGTTTGTATAATCTTCCTTTGTCTTCTAACCTTGTTTTTAAGCACTTCTTCTTGTTGTATTTCTCTGTTTTTGTCCCAACCCCTTTCAAATGTTTTTCCCCTGAGAGTAAAAAACACTATATCAAGGGTATATTTACTGTATACAATTTTCTGGTCTGTTTCAAATTTGTTCTATAGTCACAAATCTAGATCATATGGTTCAAAGTGGCAAATTAATAGCTACCACAGTTTGTTATTTTCTAGTCCACGCTTGACGATACTGTTATTACTGATTGTACTACTTTAGCCAAGGTTACATAATGTTCTAATCAGTTGTTCTTCATGGTACGTCAAGACTAAGATTGCCTGAGGGTCTTAAACAAGACTGTAGGCAAGGGCCAGAAAACCAGGGTTTAGACCAAATATGAAGCAACTTCTCACCCTCAATAAATTAAAGCGGTAGGATCTTGCAACAGACTCAAACCCAAAAGCCAGCTACACCTAGAAGACATCTCAAAGAAGTACTCATTTCCTAAAATATCTCAGTGCTAGCAATAAAGCTACCTGGCATAAGCAATTTGCAAACATCAAGCCAGGAAGTAAATTTAAAAATAAAATACAAAAGGAGAGGTCATGTATGCAAGACGTAACTCCAGACTTCCAGCTTGCCAAAGGCAAATGAAGGGGGCAGTGAAGTGCAAAAATTCAAAAACTACCCACTTGGAATGCCTGAAGTGGCAACAGTTGATGTGAAAAAAGCAGATAAATGAGGCTCTACATAAAAATCAAAATAGAAAACAATTCTCAGATGACTACAGAGATGGTTACCATAATGTAGGACATGGTTAGTAACTCAAGTGCCAGTAAGGATTTTAAAAAATGGAGACATGTAGGAAAATTATGGAAACTATGAATACCCAACATAGATAATAAATGGAATGCATGAAATGGATTCAAAAATATATCTAGGAGATGAATTAAAAATTCCATTGAACATATACACAGAAAAATGAGTCAATGTGAGGAGAAAATATGTGATATAAAAGAAAGGATTGACATTAGTGATCATAAAAAGAAAGATTTCTTAAAAATGGCAAGAAAGAATGAAAAATAAATCTAAAACCTGATAGATGATGCAAACAAGATAAGTATAAGATTGAACAGTGAATGAAAAAGCAGGAAATAGCAGAAATGCCATAAAAATTTACAGATACAATGGCAGAAAACTTCACAAGTATGACAAAAGAATTTGACTACAGATAGCTAATGCATTAGATGTCCAATTAACCACCATCAGAAAAAAATCTACACCAAGACACCATCAGAAAAAAAAACTACACCAAGGAAAGTCAAGGTTCCAGAAATTCAACACAAGAACAAAATATTAAAGATTTTAGAGAAGAGAAACAAAACATCTATAAAAGAAAACACATCAGAAACACAGCATACTTCTGAACATGTAAGTTAAAGTGAAGAAGAGATTGAAGCATTTAAAGCCCTAAAAGAAAACAATCTCTAGCACAGATTGATGTACCATGAAAAACTATATTTCAAAATTGATGCAAGGGGATGAGGATATAGCTCAGTGGAATAAGTTCATGCCTGGAAAGTGCAAGGTCCTGAGTTTGACTCCTGGCACAAAAAACTCGATGAAAAATTAAGATACTTGCATGACAAACAGCACATGAAGAAATTTAAGACACCAAACTAGCACTCCAAAATGTTCTGAAGGACACTGTAGAAAAAGAATATAGGAACTACAACTCCATGAATCACAAAAGAATGAATACATCAGGCAAGGCAAGTAAGTAAACAGATGGGAACACAAGGAACAGGAAAACAGTATGGAAAGAGTAAGTCAATACTTATAAATGTTAACCATCAGTGTAAAGGCTCTCAAAGAAACAGACTGGCAGAATCAATCAAAAACAAGAGCCAATACTACACTGCAAACAAGAAAGATATAATTCAAAAAGAAATTCATATACTGAGGGTCAAAGGATGGATACAGTATTCCATATGACAGAATCCCACAAAAAATCAGAAATATTGTGCACGAAGTGTACTTCAAACCAAAATGATTAAGAGAGACAAAGAAGATCACTACATTCTTGTAAAGGGAATAATCCAAGAGACAGAGATAATAGTCATAAATATATTTGCAACAAATATCAGCACACACAATTACATATAAAAATATTAATTAACAGATACAAAAAAATCAAATAAGCACTGATTTAATATTAATGGGGGACCTCAATACCCCAATGTCACAAACAGATCAACTAGACAAAATAATCAATAAAGAAGTATCAGAATGAAAGCAGACATTTGAAAAAATGGACTTAGTAAAATTCTTACGTATTTCACCCCACTTCATCAAAATGCACATTCTTCTCAGCAGCACACAGGATGTTCTCCGAAAAAAAAACATATACTAGCTCATCAAACATGCTTAAGTAAATGCAAAGGAATTGAAATTATTTGGAGCATATTGTCAGATCATAATGCAATGAAATTAGAAATCAATGGGAGAAGAAACCACAAAAGCTTCATAAACACGTGGAAATTAAATAACGCCATCCTGAACACCCAACATGTCACAAATTAAATTGAAGAAAAAATCAGGCAACTTCCACCATAAAATGATGATTCCAATAAAACATACCACAATCTATGAGATGCAATGAAGGTAGTCCTGATGGAAATTTATAGTGATGAATTACTATATCAGAAAAAGACCAAGCTTAAATAAATGACCTAATGTTGAACTTCAACCTTCCAAGAAAAGAAGATCAAGTCAAACTCAAAGTTCATATAAGGGAGGAAATTATAAAGATCAGAGCAGAAGTGAATGCAGCTGAGACTAAGAAAACAATACAAAGAAACAATGCATCAAAGAGTTTGATATTTGGAAGACTAAACAAAATTGATAAATCCTTAGTCCATCTTATAAAAAAGGAAATAAAAGACTTAAATCCATGCAATTAGAAATGAAATGAGTATAATCATAATTAATCCCTCAGAAATTTAGAGGATCATCAATTCCTACTTTGAGAAACTCTATCCCAATAAGATGGAAAACAGAGGAAATGGACAGATTACTAGGTACATATGAATAGCCAAAGATAAATCAAGAAGATATAAATTTTCTAAATAACCCAATATCTGACAATGAAATTAAAGATGCAATTAAAATTCAACCAACAAAAAAAGTACAGATCCTGATGGATTCACTTCTGAATTTTACAATAAATTTTTAAAAGGCCTAACATCACTTTTCAAACCCTTTAATAAAACTCAAAAGTAAGCAATATACCAAAATTCATTCCAGAAAGCAAACATTGCCCTGATACCAACACCAGAGAAGGATCTAATCAAAAAGAGAACTACAGGCCAATCTCCCCAATGAACATAGATGCAAAACACCCCAACAAGACACTAGCAAACAGAATGCAGCAAATCATCAAGAAGATTTTACATCTTGAACAACAGCTTTCATCCCAGAAATGCAGGGATGGTTCAACATGGACAAGTAAAAAAATGTAATACATCATATTGAAAGATTCAAGGACAAAAACCACATGAGCATCTCAATAGTTGCAGAAAAATCATTTAACAAGGTCCAACACCCACTCATGATAAAAACCATGAAGAAAATTAAGACTCTTTTATCTCTATCTGATAAAAGTCATATATGACAAACTTACAACCAACATCATACTAAATGGTCAAAAATTGAAAACTTTCACATTAAAATTAGGAGCAAGACAAAGAGGCATATTCTCACCAATGTTTTATTCAAAATAGTTTTGGAAAGAGTAGCCAAAGTAAAATGATAAAAGAAGTAAACAAAAAGGAATGTTAATAAGTAAGGAATATTAGCATTTGCAGATGACAATATACTCTACATAATGGACCCCAAAAACTGCACCAAAAAATCTATATCTAATAACCAAATTCAGTAGTCTAGCTAGATACAAAGTCAACAATCAAATGTCAATAGTATTCCTGTACACAAACAAAAGGACTGAGTGACAAATTAGGGAAACACCACCTTTCAAAATAGCATCCAAAAAATGAAATAAATAGCAGTCAATCTAATGAAGAAAGTAAAACAATTTTACACTAAAATGACCATCAAAGAAGATATCAGAAAACAGGAAGATATCCTTTGTTCTCGAGTAGGAAGAGAGACCAACTCTTTTGTACAAATGCAATTCAATCCTTATCAAAATACAAATAACATAGCTCACATAATTAGGAAAAGCAATCCTAAAATTCATTTGTAACCAGAAGAGACCTAGAATCACAAAAGCAATTCTGAGCAAGAAAGGCAAGGCAGGGTGCATTACATTTCTGAATTGAAATTATACTTAGTTGCTACTGTATTAAAAAAAAAAACAGCATGGTAATGGGAGAAAAAAAACATAACCTAGGATCAAATGAACAGATTAAAGATGTAGAAACAATATAAAAATAGATACTTCCCTTTAACAAGAGGGACAAACACATTCACAGGAAAACAGATAGTCTCTTTGATAAATAGTGCTTTGAACACTGGCTCTCCACATGTTGATTTTTAGAATTGGACCCATATCTTTCACCATGCACTAAACTAAAATTGAAATGGGTCAAAGATCTAAATATTAAAACTAAATAAATATTAAACCAGAATAACTGACTCTGCTGGAAGAAGAGTAAGTAGAACTCTTGAAGACATAGGTGTAGGCAACGACTTTATGAACAAAACCACAATCGTATGGGAAATATTACAAAGAATCAACAACTAAGACCTCATTATATTTAGAAGCTTTTGTACCATGAAATAAACCACAAACAAAAAAAAATACAGCTGTTGGTGTAAGAAAAAATTTTTCCAGCTCTTATTCAGAGAAAGAACTAATACCTAGAATATATAAAGAACTCAAAAACCTCAAATCCTCCAAATGTAAAGACTCAATCCAAAAATGGGCATTGGAAATGAATAGACACTTCTCAGATGGAAAAGTATAAATGGCAAATAAATATATGAAAAAATGTTCAACATCACTGGTCATTCAAAAGATGCAAATTACAACAACATTGAGATTCCATCCAACTCTAGAATAAATGCCACCAAGAAACCAACCAATAACAAATGCTGATGAGTTATAGGGAAAAAGGAACCTTTCTTCACTGTTGGTGGGAGTGTAGATGGTTGCAACCACTCTGGCAATCAGTGTGGAGATTTCTCAAAAAATCTAAAACTGGAAGTTCCATTTGATCCAGCTATTCCCCTTCTTGATATATACCCAAAATAAATAAGGAGGGAAGAGGGGTTGAAGCGAGGGAAGAAATTGGGGAAAAAGAAGATTCAAGATATATTATGTACACCTACAAATTTCCTAGGATAAATACAATACTTATATATATATAATATACCAACAAAATGAATTTAAAAATTGAAAATAAAAAATATTTCAATATAAAAATGTGCTATGAAGTAATAGTAATAATAAGGGGATCATACTCACAGAAAAACAGAAGTATAAGCTACACTATTAAGAAAAACTGACAAAAATAAGGGGGAACATTAATTGAAATTGATAAAAGATGAAATACAGTTCAACAAAAATGCTACATCTGTTTTAGAAACAAAACAATGGTAAAAACATTGTCAACGTAGGTGGAGAATATTAGAGAAGGCACAGAAAAGCCACTATTAGGTTATGAAGAAGGTGACTTGCTTGAAATTACACAAAAGACTGAATAAATAAGATGAAAAAAGTGCTGATAACTTGAATTTTAGATTACGTAGATAAAACCTAGGAGAAAATATAACTTTCAAAACTGAAGAAATAGAAAAGTCTTAATATTACTAAAAGCACTCCTCCAAGAATATATGTGATGGTAAAATTACTAGCCAATATCAGTTTGTTATGTACATGGAAAATGTGTACAAATAAGTAAATAAATAAATAAATAAATAGCAAAACAAATCCAACCATGGATAAACCACATGTTGCAATGTAACTAAATTGTGTTTAATTCTAACCACACTAGGTTGGTTTAGCATTTTAAGATTTCTGTAACATACTTCAACACATCATCTCAACAAAAGGAGGAGGAAAGGACAATTATCACGGAGGTCAGTAAAATAGATATGCATTGAATTAGTCAGCTGGAATTAAACCACAATGACAGTAACTCCTGGTAAGCCTCAAACAGAACAGTATTTCTGTAAACAGTATTTCTGTAAACATGCAGAAATCACTAGTATTAAAACAGAAATCCACATGAAGCCTAACCCCTAGTAGCAAAAGATTAGAGGCATTCTCTTTATAACTGGAAAAGAGCCAAAGCTGACTCCTTTGAAGATCTCTGTTAAATATCATCCTGAACCTAGTGCAGCAAACTACACATTGTAGCAAGTAGTGCAGTAAGACATAAGAGAAGGATGTATACATATAGACATAAACCAATACATATGTAAACATGGAAATAAGCAATGAAGTCCATGAGAGTAACTTCATATAATTTTCAAGAGACACTACAGTTATTAAAAATAGATAATAACAGGTTTGTTGAGTATACACAAAACTACTGCAACAAATACAAAATACTATTTTCATTATGAATAAATCTTTTACAATAGGAGATTTAAAGTGGTTTGTGAAATATATGATTAATTGTCTCATTTGGCAACTACTGGATCCTTTCCCTCCAGTCATTTCCCGTGTTTGTCCTGAGCTTGCTCTAAAGACGTTTGCTCTAATCCAGAGCTCAACTCAGTTGCCCTGGAAAGGACCAGATCATGAATATTTGTGACCTTGCCAAGCATTTGGTCTCTGTTGGAATTCTTCAACTCTGTCATCATACAGCCAAAAACTCCATAGATACAGCATACATCTAGCTGGGTTCCAATGAAAACTTTTGAACACTGACATGAATTTCAAAGAATTTTCATACATGCAGGAATTGTAGTTTTCTTTTCACTTTTCTACCATTCAAATATAAAACAAACATTCTTAGCGTTCAAGACACACAGTAAGAAGCTATGGGTCAGATTTTGTCCATGGGAAACACTTTACTGTTCCCTGCTCAAAGCTATTAGATTCATTATGTATCCAGGAAAGTACTGATTATAAAGTCAGCAAACTTTTTGTACAGGGAACTCTATTCGTTTCTTTATTAGAAATAATCAAATAAAAACACAAGATGTAAGAAAAAATGAAGATACACTAAAAAGCACATTCAGAACAAGGAGCATCATTGGTCACAAAAGGAAAATGTGCAGTTAAATCGAGTTTTGTGTGGCAGCACATTACCGACATTTTGAAATATATGTATCTGTAACCTAATTTTAAAAGCACATAATATAAAACAGAAATATGTGACCATGTACACACACACACACACATGCACACACATTTTCTGCCTTTAGACATGAGTAGTCCTGTGTGTCTGCATGAAGCTGAATGAAACATGCATACTGGCAGGCCTAGAGCAGTCTTCCTACATATACAATATGTCTGGAAAGTTGTGTCTGGATTCAAGAAGGCCTCTCACCTCTGTCACTACCGTTTGCAACAGCTTCCTTTTCTCACTCATCAAATCTACAGTTTTAGCACTAGTCTACAATAAAATACTTCATTTTATTTCTAAAGGTACACTAAAGGAAATTGTTAATTTTTCAAAATAAAACTCCAGTTCATGCTAGTTTTCCAAGCAGGTTATGAAACAATTCTGTAGCTTGAATAATTCATTCGGGCTAAATACATAGATGTAAATAGAAGTGATTAAGATGGATGCATTATCAAAAGTGGTTTTGTTGGTGATCCCAACTCTATATCAGGTGCAATTATTTCACAAACAGTTAGATAATTGCTGTGTGCCTGTCATTACCAGCCAAAAGTGAATATTAATCTGGAAACTTTGTGACCCTAATAGATTTCTTCTTTCTGGTCCAAGTCAGCTATCTCCACCTAATCTGAGAGATCAACAGGAGTAAGTAGCAGAAAATGTCAACCATGCCCTGCTCCCAGAAATATTTCCAGGAGTCCTGAAAGTTCACTGTTAAGGTATAAAAGGCATAGTAACTGAAATAGCACTCAGGGTATGAAGGCAAAACTATAGCTGAGAACAGAGTTCCATTTCTATTGCTTGATGGGCTGAGAAATCGTGAGAAATGTACCTAAGAAGTATAAGCCAAATATGCAGGATCTGAAAGGAGACTAAGGATACAATTCTCATGGACTTTCTGTGAACAAGTCAAGGGAAACAGGGTGAGTCTGCCCAACACTGAGCAACTGTGGGCTGCCACCAGGCAAGTAGTAGTTTCCTTCTTACCCCATTCAGCAGGAATGTTGATGCCATGTACTCAGCAGCATGGACATGAGGTAGGCAGAATTGCAAATTGACATAGGAGGGACGATAGGAACACATATAATATCAAAAAGGATATGTAGTAGTACATACTTAGGTGGGAGGATCAGCTAATAGGTGATGAAGCCTGAGGAAGAACCCTGACCAAGTGGGTGAGAGGTACTAGCTGCTTTGCAGTATTCCTATTGTTGCCTTTGATTCTGACCACACAGCCACAAGTCAGGGATTAGGTTGGCATGCAGAAATTCAGTAAGTAGGTGAGCACTTACTGTGTGTTTTGTCTTCAACATTGTTTCCATTCATAGAACCCGTTTGTGGCTTTTTATTATATGTACTCTGTCCTGTGTGATTACTAACACAGGGCTTTGCTTGAGATTGTATCTACAGCTTTTCACAGTAGCTAGCTCATTTTTACACTTTCCCCTCAGTGAATGTATTCCTGAAATAATGTCTGCTCTCAGAAATGTTTGGATCTTTCTGTACTCCAAACATGGACCCTGTGTCTTGTGACTCTGCACTTGAATAACTGATGTTTTCCTTTAATTTATGAATTTTCATGAAAACAAGTTAGTTTCCTGGCATTCTCGAAATGTCCCAAACATAGTTCTTTTCTGTTGTTCATTTAGAGTATCATTATGAACTCATGTCTTTTATTAAACTTGCAGATGGACTTCAAACACGTTACAGTATTTTGAGCAGAAGAGTGACCAGATTTGACTTGTGCTTTTTAAAAAATGATTCTGTCTCTTATGTTGAAAATAAATGGTAAGGAAGAAAGTGTAAAACTATCTATCAGTTGGAAGGCAGTATAATCCAAGAGATAGATGATGGTGACAGCCAGGGTGATAGCCATGGAAGTGAGAAGCGACTGGATTCTGATATACTTTGAAGGAGAGCCAGAATGTGGAGTGTGAGGAAAAAGACCATACTCCAGGCCACATCCAGAGTTCTGTGACAAAGCAAGTAGAATGTGTGGGACAAATGCTCCACTTTTAATTTTGTTTTCAGCCCCTTATCCCATATAGGAGAAATCCCATATAGGAGAAATCTATAACAAGAATTTCAGCTGTTGTAACAAGAATTTCCTGACAGCAGGGTCATCATGAATGCACTGTAAAGGGATCAGGAGTGAATCTATTTTTATTTGTAAGTGTGCCCTCAGGCAATGTGGAGTAACTAATGCATAAAATGAGTAATTCAGAAACACAGAGAACATTAAATGTTACATCCCAAGAGGAAGTAGGTTTCTGATGGTCTAATTTACCTTAACCCCTATGTCTCCTAAAATACTATTATTAACTTCTGTTGGTACATAGTTTCCATCAACTTTTGTTTAAAAAACACCTTTAGTGATTCTTCCCATAGGAGACGGAATTTTTTACATGTTACACAATTGAAACAACAACAACAACAAACTTCCAAATATTGTAACATGGTGAATTAGATAGGTTGATAGAGAGGATGTGAGTTAAAAAAACAACTACTATGTGTGAATTCAGGGTGAGATAGATGAGATACAACCAAAACATACTTGAGGCTATAGTATTCAATAACATGTCAAAACAATGAAAATTAATGGTAGGTAAAGATATGCACTACATAATGATAAAAGGATCAATTCACCAGGCAGGAAGACATAAGGATCCCAATTGTGTAAATAGTAAATAGTAAAAGTCTCAAAATATATAAAGCAAATGCTGATGGAGGTGAAGCCACAGGGAAACTTAAAATCTTGAACACCCTGTTGTCTAGAATTATCAGACTGAACATCAGCTAGTATATAGAAGATATGAATAATATGATACAATGATGGTATCTGTCATAGTTACTTCTTTTGTTGCTGTGA
>PVJX010045937.1:0-12490 GCA_004027295.1 Dolichotis patagonum | reverse complement strand
GCCTTTTAGGAGTGGTTTCTCTAATTCTGTGAGATATGCTATTGGAATTCTGATTGTGACTGCACTGCATCTGTGTAACAGGTTTGGAAGTATGGCCATTTTCGCGGTATTAGTTCCTCCTACCCAAGGGCACGGGATTGTCTACTATCCTCTTCAACCTCCTTTATTACAGTACTGTAGCTTTCAATGTAGAGGTCTTCTACATCCTTCACTAGATTGATTCCTAGGTACTTCATTTTTTTGGATGCTACTATGAATGGTGTTGTTTCCCTGATTTCTCTCTCAGTGAGTCTGATACTCACATACAGGGAGGCTATTGATTTCTGAGTGCTGACTTTGCATCGAGCTATGTTACTGAATTTGCTTATTACATCTAGTAGTCTTTGGTGAAGTTTTTGGGGTCGTCTGTATAGAATATCGCGTCATGCACAAATAAGGATAGTTTTACTTCTTCCTTACCTATCTTTATTCTTTTTCTTTCTCTTAACTAATGGCTCCAGGTAAAGTTTCCAGGACTATATTGAATAAGAGTAGAAATAGCAGACATCCCAGGTTATTTTCTTTGCATAACCTAAAAGGCTAACTCAGAGAGATATAGAGTCTTAAATAGGAATTAAATTCAAGAAGAGATGAAAATTTTTATTTATCTTCCTCAATATAATTATTCATAATCCTGCTCATAACACACTTGCTGCTTAACTTGTGTTCAATACAAACATTAACATAGTCTCCTCTCTTACATTTTTCTTCACTTTCGGCAGAATCAGAATAGTGAGATAAGAACTATGAAGTTTGTCAGCACATCGATAGCCTGAACTCAGAGTTGAAATTTCCATTCGGAGGTAAATAAGCTTTCATTCTCCTTGAATGAAGCCTGGATCTTGTAGGCTTTCTGATGAGCTTCAGTTTCCTCTTCAACAGATCCGATTGGGTCTGCTCCTCTGTTGTCTCCGTGTCTGGTAGTGTGATGCAGTAAGAAGAGCAGATCATTGTTTGGTGCTTAGCCTTGAGATCAGCTGTGTTACCTTGGCTCCAGTTTCCTCATCCACAGATTAGAAATAATTATCTTTTTTTAAAATTATATGAAATAGAGAAAGTGGTTTGTAAACTATAAAACATATATAAAAATACATTTTAACATTCTGTGTATTCTTCGTATATCCCAACTTCATTATATCAGATATCTTATCTTACATTTTCACACTTTCCTTCAGTTGGAAGATTTCTAGAGTGTGTATCACTAAGGGATAGAAGAAAGTGTTTTTGGATATTCCTCTGAAACCATAGTCTAATATGACAGCACAATTCTTTCATAGGCCTGAGTTAAATGAGATGGAGTGTGTGGAACTCTTGATAGAGACTCCAGGAAAGGGCTCACTGCGTTGTGTGCATGGAAGCCAATACCAAAGCACCAGATTTTTAAAAAGAAGAAAGGAGAGAGAGTGTGCTTTAGTGTATGGTCAACTGTCAAGGCGGTAGGAAGCTTAGGGGCTGTAAACTCAGATCTGTCTCCCTGTCAGAGATTTGGGATCACATTTACAGGAAGGGAGAAGCTGAATATTGGCTACATGATGAAAAGAGAAAGTTTTAGTGTACCTTTAAGCAGGGATAGATAGTCATTATATCTCTTCACAGGTCACATAATTTCTTTTCCAGGTAAATTATGTTCTGCCCAGGTAGGTGATTTTGAGTTTATAATATCAGAAGATCATGGACTGGTGGCTGCCTTTTTTCTGTGCATATTCATTTTTATTCATTCGTTTTTAAATTTTATTTTAAGGAGGATAAAACAGAATAAAACCAATCAAAACAAACCATGCAATAGATACAGGACTTCAAAACATTATGAAATCAACAATAGTTACCATAATGCCTTTTGATGTCTTCAAAATAGCTGCAGATAACTTTAGACATAGTAAAAATCAAGCAGAACAGAATAGAATAGAAACAATAAAAACAAACAATGAATGCAATAAAGGATTTCAAAACAAGCCAACAGTAAATCCAAAATTGCTACCATAATATATCTTGCTATCTTTGAAATAGCTGCTTCTGCCATCAGATTTAACATAATCAAACAAAACAAAAGAGAATAGAACCCAACCCAGCAAAACAATGGAAACAGTATAGGACCTCAAAACAAGATCATAGGGAATCAGCAATGGCTATAACCCTTAGAAGGAGATCCCCTCTAGATGCCACCTATGATCAGATCACTGGCCCTAGACCTGCAATGTTAGTGAAACACTAAAGCACCACAGGCATCCAATTGCGTTTCACCTCCATAGCTATCATCACAGCCTGTGTTTCTCTGAATAAGCCGATCACTTACCAGGGAGAGGTGGGATTGGTACTTGTATTGCCAGCCTGCACGTTGGAAGGGGCTGGGGTCTGGCTTTTCCCAGTCCGGTGGCGGCCCATGCATGGCGCTGGTTCCCAGACTGGGCTTCTTTGCTGGTGTGGCCTTGTTCTCTCTCCCCTAGTCTGCAAATGGCACTGACTCATGGGAAGAGGCTTGGGTCTAGCTGTCTGCATATCCATTTTTGATTAGCTTGAAATTGCCCTTGAGTAGGTGTTCAGAGGCTTTTGCTATAAAACAGCTTGAACAGTTAGTTACATAAGAAACATATGTCCAGGGCTGGGGGTTTAGCTCAGCAGCGTAAGAGCCTGCTTTGCAAGCGCGTGGTCATGAGTTCAATGCCCAGTACCGAAAGAAAGAAAAGAAAAGAAAAAAGAAAGAAAGAAAAAGAAAGGTATGTCCAGATGCATCCAAGCCTTGACTGCTTTCAGTGGAGATTATGTCATTGGTCATCCCCACGGTGAAGAGGAATATAGTTTAGTTGTACAGATAAAATCTGACGAAGGATGAATCTAGTGCTCACCATCACAGCACTCTGGCTGAATGAGTTATTCTGACAAAGGGGCTGTGGGTTAAGCAACAATTGGAAAAGAACAGATGGAGTTAGAGGAAGGAGGAAAACAACCCAAACCAAAAAACCAATACATCAATAATATTTACATTAGGGAATTAGAAAAGCACACAAAAGAATTACATTATTATCACACTGCAACAGAAATAATGAATTTTCCAATGTAGGAATGGAAAGTGAAATACAGGGAAACCGGTAAATCGCGTGTTAATAGAACCATTACTTCATACGGGGTATGTGGAATGATAAGGGATGAGTAAGACATGGTCATCTATCTAACAGTCTAACAAGAGAAGATCTGGTAAATAGGTAAGTACAACAAAAATGGTGTGTTGTACTTTTCCAGCTGTTACTTAGCCTAGAAACAACTTGTCAAAAAATTAAATGAGTGTGTCGCAGCCTTCTAGGCCATGATCTCAAATGTGATTTGCTTTATCCCAGTGAATTTCCTATAGTAAAACAGATTTAGGGTAAAATGTTAATGTGTCTTGAAGAAGTGGATTTTCCTAATTTGCTGGACATAAAACTTTTTCCTTTCAAAGTTCATAATATAAAAGTTTAGATAAATTAATTTTATTTCATGATTCTTTTAAAATATCTCTATGTCTTAGTCCAAAACAGGAATAGTAAACTTTTAACCTTAATTTCATCTAACTATTCAGTTCCTTTGAAATTATTTCACATTTTTTATGTTAAATGCAAAATAATGTACTTATTTACATACCTGTTTATTTAGTTTTCTTTTTTAATCTCTAGCTGTATGATTATTGATTACCTTAAAGTATGCATCTCAGAGGACATAGTTTCTGTCAGGTGTAAATACTAAGGTATAAATACTAAGAGAGCTGTAAAATCTTAAAATTGAGCCGTAAAATCTTATGGGGTTGATAAATTAACTTGTAACTGCTCTCCTTGGTAAAATATAAATGGAATATAGCATTCAAAACCAGAAGTGGGAACACCTCCCTTACCTTGTGTTGGAAGAGCTGGAGTGGATTATTAGAAAGAATTCTTGTGGTCTCTCCGTACTGTGGTATTACCTTACTGAGGTATTCTGTGTACATTGATTCTCCATTTAACTGCAGTGTATCACTTGAGCTGACAAATTATTCACGTAGAAATCTTTATTTTAATCTTTATGTTATGTGCCTTAAAGTTTTTTCAGACATTCTTCAACTAAGGCAAATAAACACAATTTGGTGCTTAAGGGTCTGCATTCCTCAAGTGTCAAATTGTGTTCATTATTATGAGAATAAATTTTACCATTGTCCTTTGTGTGTACTCTTGAAGTATTTTGAAGCTTATAAGGTTTATTGATCTATTTGAGTTCTGATGCTTGTCTTTTAGTTTTATGATTAATCTAGTATTTTTTACTAGCACCAGGTATTGAACCCAGGACCTTTGCACTAGCTTTTTTCTTTCTCCGCCCCCCCCCCGCTTTTGTTTTTTCTTTTTTTTAATTTTGAGGCAAGGTCTCTCTCAGTTGCTAAATTGCCCAGGTTGGTTTCAAATTTGTGATCCTCCTGCAAGTACGTGCCACCATGCCCAGCTCTTAATGTCTTACTTGCCAAATGTACTAGATTTTTTTCTGGTTTTATGTCTTTCCTTAACACTCTTCTAACATTTTTTGTAAAGCTAGATTTTTTTAGGGACAGTGGTTAACTGTTGTCAAAATAATTTTAGTTTAAAGCATGGACTGTACTATGAAGTCGTTTGTGACCACGCAAAGCCCAAACTTGTTTCTGGAATAGCCACTTTCAAAAGCTGATGCAATGCTCAAAGAGTGTTTTTAGTTTGAATTATACAAACTTGCTTTCAAGAATCCTAACAAGTTCAAATGGTAATACTTAAATACCTCTTCTTTCTTTTGGGTAGTGGTTTTGAAAATGGCATAACGTCAGTTAAAGACATTATGTTTAATGATAACAATAGTACCTGAAATCATACCCATCATGAAAGAGAAATTGAAACTAGTGAGTCATGCCAAGTGAAGAGGCACATGCCTGTAATCCGAGTACTTGGGAGCCTGGGGCAGAAGGATCACTGGGACTTCAAGGCCAGTTTGGACTACATAATGAGTAGTCTTGCCTCAGAAAACCAGAAAAAAACAACAAAAGAAAACAATGAAACTAGTGAGTCACTGACATGAAAATACAGTTGTTTGTTTCTTAATAGAAGTTATTCTAAAAGGATGTGATAAATTTGTTTTACTTTTCTATTTTAGTTCACTCAAGAATTCTAGAAATTAAATAATTCTTACTGGCAGGAACACACTAAGTATGACAGCTGCTATGAATTTTTTAGAGGATGTCACTTTTGTATTCTCAGAGAATCCATACACCACTTGGAACACCAGAAGGAAAATTAGAGAATGAGACATATTAGAAAAAGTCCATTTAAATTGCTGAAATTAATAAAAATCCTTAAAGGTCTTGATTACTTTCTTGTTGCTGAGACAAAAATACTTGACGCCCACGAGTTAAATGAGAGTCTCACAGTGTGTAGAGGCTTTAGTCTAGTTGGCTAACTCGAAGGCAGGGTGGCATGGCAGAGGGGCATCACAGAGGAGAAGCACTCCATGCAAGGCAGGCAGCAACAGCAAGCCTGCTGTTCTTTCTGTCCTTTTATTTCCGTGACAGCTGCAAGCCTATTGATTGGTGCCATGTGCACCCTGTGTGTAGTTTCCCTCTTCAGTAAATCTGTTCAGCTATACCCAGATCTATGTTAATCCAATCAGGAAACTAATCTAAATATCACACACCCTTAATCCCAGTATTACACGCCCTAGATCCAACCACTTCTGATAGCCCCACCTATGCCCATGACGTGAGGCTTTGGGGGCTGGGTGGATCTAGGTATAAATCATAACACTAAGTGAAGCTGTAATAAATTGGAAATAAAAGTGTTTTTCAAACTGTTTGTTACCAACAGAGAGTGCCAGTGGAAAGTGTTGTTTCTTTTAATACTGACTTTTCATTTCCTGAGTAAAAGAATATACCCTCAGTAGACCTATTGTTATTCATTCCAGGACCTCTTGCAGACTCAAGTGTTCAAATCTCTCATATAAAATGATGCATTGTTTGCACATAATCTATGTACACCCTCCCATAAACTTTAAATTCTCTATAAATTATGATATCTAATAATGTAAATGCCATATAAATAGTTGTTATGCTGTATTGTTTAGGGAATAATGACAAGAAATACTGACTGTTCAGTATACAGTGGTACCGCAGTTCACTAGCTTAATTTATCCCATCATTGTAGAAAGAAGATGGCCACATTTGTGTTTATGTAAGAAAGTTGGCCACAGTCATATTTGTCACTCAGTGCAGATTTTGTAAACAGCAGTTTTGCTAAACACTTCTGTAAAGCAAATTGTTTGCAAACAAAGCACTCCTGAACCAAACACTGTACTTTTTTCCAGATATTTTTGATACTCATTTGATTACATCCATAGTTGCTGAACTCACAAATATAAGGGACCACCTTCTCTAAAAGCAGAATTACATGACTATTCTGGATACGAACTTGCTAGCCATAGAATTTGGTTCCAAATCTCCTATTAACTGTATAATTTTAAACAAGTTCTTTAAATCTGTTGTAAGTCTTTTTCATGAGTAAAATGTTTTTTCTAGCTTTAAATTATTTTAAAATCTATCCTCAACAAACTAAGATTGAAGATTTCAGTGTTTAGTAATTACTGTGAAATTGCTGTTTAAACTTCATTTCATTGTTTTGTAGAATTATTTTAACCACTTTTTTTCTCCAACCATTTTGTACTGTTTCCATAGTCATCTAAACTGAGGTTTATAGCACTGTCTGGTTTTAATTAACAGGAGGATCCACCTTCTGTGGTATTGCATCACTATGCCTAATGGGTAAACTAGAAGAAGTTTTCTCAGAAAAAGAACTGAACAGGATAAAGAGGTGGTGTATAATGAGGCAACAAAATGGTTATCACGGAAGACCTAATAAGCCAGTGGACACCTGTTACTCGTTTTGGGTGGGAGCAACTCTGAAGGTAAGAGAAATAATAAAATGATGAACCTATACTCTGTTAGTATAAATTCTGCTAAAGGGTTGATCTTTGTACTGTGCATTAAGTATTGTTAGCAATAGGCTACTAAATTTTGTCTGTGGCACTAATTAAAACTTTCTTGCAAAACTCAAAATGATTGAGAACTCAAGTTTTATACCTACTTATATTTTATTTGAAACTTGTTATGTGCCTACTTTCTTATACATCTAATATCATCAAAAGTCTGTTACTGGAGCTGACTAGTAATCCATATAATGCAGGGATCCATCTGAAAGTGATACCAGTAAAGATTTTATGGAAAGTTACTAATCCTAAAAAGTAACCAATAGGTCATTTCTTGAAAAACTACTTAATTTTTTAAAAATCTTTTTGTATATTTTTTAATATTCCAAATTTTCTTCTATTTTAATATCTTTTAATATACTAACCGCATAAAGTTATTGAGGCAGTAATTCCACAAGTTCTCTGTCTTAAAAATGTCTTTTCACCTTTAAGAAATATTGTGTAGTTCATATATTCTAAAATCTAAGAAGGATTTTTATTCATTTTCTATTTGATATCCTTATTGTCTCATAAACAAGACTCATACAATATGGTTAAAATAAATTCAAACAAGAATGATAGCAGTAGCCTCCTGTTTCTCCTTACATCTAGTGCCATCTCTCAGCATATGATTTTTCTTTAATCAGAACATTCAAACATAGGGAGACTGGTGTAATGGCTTCTGGTGTATCCATCAACCAGTGTCAGTAGTTATCAGCACAGAGCAATCATCTGCACTCTGAAAGTACTTTCTCCTATTCATTGTGTTATTTTAAGGTAAATTCTAGAAACAATTTTATACTATCTAGAATTCTTCAAGATAATCAAGGTAATCTCTAAATGCCAATAACTTTAAAGACAGAACTTTAAACTGAGTATGGTAACACACACACAACTGTAATCTCAGCACTCTGGGAAGGATTACAGATCTCTAAGGCCAGAAGCATTACAAATTTGAGTCCTACCTGAGTCACTTAGAAATTTGTGTGTGTATATAAATACATGTGTGTGTAAATATCATCTATGTAAGTATATATATTGGTATGTATATATGGAAAAACATGAATATGTACATATCACATCTAAAAAATTACTCATAATTTCTTATTAAATATCTAGTCAATGATGATGAATCATATCAAGAAGTACATAATATCTGGTTGTCTCACCTTTGGATCAAAGGGCTCCAGAATTGTCAACATGCTTTTTACATTATAAAGTTCCCATTGGCTTTTCTTTTTAACTTTTTCTTTCATTGTAGTACAATATGCAGAACATGCAGATACTCATTGTATTCACAGTATTGTATAACCACCTCCACTATTTATGTGCAGCTACTGATCATCCCCAACATAAAAGCTCTGTAATAGGTAAATGTTAACTCCCCCCCACCCACTGCCACTCTGCCTACCTGGTAACAACCTCTGTCCTACTCTGTGTTAGTTTGCCTATTCTCAGTCCTTGGGGAAAACTGAAATATTTGTCCTTTTCTGTCTGCTGTGTTTCACTTAGCTTGTTTGCAGGGTTCACCCATGTTGTAATACATATCAAAATACCATTCCTGTTATGGCTAAATAATATTATATGGCATGTACATGCTACATTTTTCTTATTCCTACCTCTATTAGTGGTCACTTGAGTTGTTTCCACCTATTGGGTGTTGTGAATAATGTTGTGATGCACATGGTATGTACAAATACCTGCTTTTGTCTTTTCAGACTTACATACCCAGATGTGAAAATGCTTCTCATATGAGAGTTTTATTTTTAACTTTTTGAAGAACTACTAAACTTTTCCACAACAACTGTACTTTTACATTCCTATCAACAATGTGTAGGGGTTCTAATTTCTTTATATCCACATCAACACTTTTTCCCTGGTTGGTGTGTTTGTTTGTTTGTTTGTTTGTTTTTAGGATAACTATCCTCATGGATTTGAAGGATATCTCATTGTGGTTGTGATTTGCATTTCCCTAATATTACATGATGCTTGAACATCTTTTTATGTGCTCATTGTTGTTTTGTGTATCTTTTGGTTTTCTTGCTCCCTTTTTAGTCAGGTTTTGTTGGATTTTAGGAGTACTTCATTGTATTCATTTATTGTGGATGTTATCCTTTATTCTGGATGTTAACGGTACATGGGTAGGAAATTTTTCGTCCCATTACTTGAATTGCCTTTTAACAGTTCATAGTGCCCTTAAATGCACAAAAGTTTTTAGTTTTGATGCAGCCCAATTTACTAATCTTTTCTTTTATTACTTGTGCTTTTCATGTCATGTTTATGAAATAATTGCCAAATCAGTGGCATAAAGACTTTCCCTAAATTTGTCTTCTAATAGTTGTATAGTCATATAGTTGATGTTTAGGTCTTTTCATTAGACTTGAGTTAATTTTTGTACCATATAAGATCCAGTATCATTCTTTATATTATTAAGGGATTAAAAATGGTGACATTATACCATTACTGCTAAATTTATTCACTAACATTGCTTTAAAAAGAATTTTACTTGCCCTGGGGCATAGTTTGTACAGAAAAGGCAGTTAACAGAAAAGAACAGTTAATTTTAGTAGTGTTCAGCATAGTGAGTTGGTTCTGAAGCATCATCTCAGGATTCCCAATGAAATGTTGGGGTTTGGAGGGGTTTTCTTTTGAGCATCATTGTGCATTTTTTTCTTTTCAATAATCAGATTGTCCTATGTTTAACCTGTCCTTGAATCTTACTGATAATGGTCTTAATATTTGACCACTCCTGAAGGAAACCACTTCTAAACATTTTTTAATTTTCATTTTTGTAAACATTATCTTAACTTTAAATGATGTATCAATTTCTTGACTTCCCAGCCATAGAAATATTTTAGACATCTTTATCTATTTTTAGATGTCTTTATTTTTAGATATCTTTGATTCCTAACTAGATTTACCTTCCCTTTTTTCCAGAAAAATGTTAATGATTATCTTATTATTAGTTCTGAATTTGACTTTTACTTTCAAAGCTATACGCTTACTTTTACTTTTATAATGTCACATTTAGTAACATTCATATTTTGTTTGGTAACAATAATCAAATCTTCCTTTGTGCCTAAGGGTTAATTCTGAAATTTGAAAATGAGTAGTCAACATTTATTGACAGTATTTTACTAAACATCATTCTTTTTTAAGACTAGGAAAATTTATTGAGGAATAAGAATGGGGAATAGGAATAGCTCCTGAGAGATAGGAAGGGTCTCTGATTGGGTTGCCAGCTAGCCTACCTTTCTGAGGTTTTATAGAGCAAAGTCATGAGGCAGCTACAACATGGGTCCAAACTACAGTCAGCCAGTAAGATTGCAAGTGTGGCCACTTGGATAATATTGATTGAGCAGTAGCAAGTACAGTGCATGTGGATGACATCATTAACCCTAGTTAATAATCTATAGATCTAGCTTGTGTTTGGTCTTAGTTTTAGTAGTCTCAGTCTCAGTTTCAGACTTCATTTTAGTGTTGGTTTTAGTGGGTGGAAGAGGATGGCCCACCCCAATGAGATAATGGTTTATTTATAAGGGAAATTTCAAAAGGGTGATAACCAATAATCTCAAACTTCTGTTTATCTCTTAGGGAAGTATGTAAATGTGGCCATTGTGACTTCTATCTTCAGATTCCTCTGCAGCCTGTGTGCTCATCCTCATTGACTCCCCAGAGAGCCGAGCCCTGTCTGACTGCCTATAATATTTCTACTTAACTTAGCTGTCTATAGTATTCTCCCCTGCCAAGAGGTATCCCTGACTGCAGTTAGGGGAAAAGGGGTGCAGTTTCCATCTAGCTGCTTTGAGCCAATAAGGGTCAGTATAGGAGGGACCACAGTCAGGGGCCTTCTCCAGAGAGCTAATCTAATGGGCCCTGAAGTCATAGTGCAGTTTAGTAGTTATGAATTCCCTCACAAGACTGATCTAGAAAGCACAGCATTGAGGTTATAATTGTTCCTTTTATGTGGCAACGCGTGTGCTACATGATGGGAAGTGTTCCTAACGTCGGGATTCCAAAAAGCTTCTTTCCTTATATTCTTCTGTTAGTTAAATGACAATAAATGAGTAAATTTGTTGCTTATTTCTATCATAATTTTCTTTAAGCTTTATCTTTTTTTTGTTTGTTTTTTTTTTTGTTTTGTTTTGTGGTTTTTTTGGAGAAATGTTTGTTCACTAGCACTAGTAGCTTCCTGTGACTGTTAACACACTTTATGCCACCTTATCTTCAAAACTTTCTTGAACTCTTTTGTCTTTTATTCCTCGACTCCATTTCCTTCATATGTTTTTTTTTTCATCTTCCTCTTAATGAGATCTGAGCGAGAATATAAAATACATGTCCTACATGACTACAGTTTTTTATATTCTAATCATACTTGTCTCAGCTTTTTCTTTTAAAGCACTGTAAGTTTTTACTATACTTACATAAAATTATCTCTAGCTGCTGGTTAATGATTTTTCTTGCTCCTTTCTGAAATATTTTTAATTCCAATTATATCAGTTTGTAACACTTCGATTAAGAACCTATAATAAAAGTTAAAATGTGGCACTCTTTTAAATAATTATTTTGAGCTGGTTAAAGAAATTGTGTTTTGATCTAGCTTAATGTGATACAAAGAACTAAAGTTCCCTCTGAGTTAAGAAAAAGAGAGTGGACTTAGCAAGAAGAGAAAAAAGACAATGTAGCTGATGAATCTTAAGTATTGAAATCCCCAAAGATTAGCTCTGTGAGGCCTTAACTACAGAAAAACATATCTAAATGATACATATCTGAAATGTAAGGCAAAGTTCAACATAAACATTTTCATGTTTCATTTCAGCTTCTAAAAATTTTCCAGTATACTAACTTTGAGAAAAATAGAAATTACATCTTATCAACTCAAGATCGCCTTGTAGGAGGCTTTGCCAAATGGCCAGACAGTCATCCAGGTAATTATTTTCTTTATGAATCCAGAATAACATTTATTTCTTGAAATCTTTTAACTATCTTTGTCAGAAAATGTTGCCACATTTGTAAAGTTAAATAGTGTATTTTTTAAAAGATAGATTATTTGAGATAGATTTAGGTTAGTGACCATTATAAAGGAAAAGGTTATCAAGATGTAGTGGGATGATGGGCATTTTCCCCCAAATTCTTAGCAATGTCTTATTTCATTTGTGATAGTATGGCAGATGGCCTGAATAGCACCTTTACAAAATAGGAAAATATTTGGCTCATTCAGAATTGTGAGGCATTATTGGAGCTAAGTAGAACAAATTGTTCTCAATTCTAAAGAAAACCAGTTCTTATTCATTTTAGAAGTCATTAATTGAAAAATATATCAAATCCTGAATACAGGTATTTCTCCTTGGAGAAGACTACCTGGACAGCTCTCCTTGAATACAGAGCTGTTAACTCCACTTTAGCTGTACCTGGCCTTACCTCCATGTACTGATATGTACAAAGCTGGCTAAGCCATTTCCTTTTCCCTTTGATC